>JBCAUI010393733.1:0-14464 GCA_038406195.1 Haplosyllis anthogorgicola | reverse complement strand
GGAGTGTGAGGTCCCGGTAGCTCAGTTGGTAGAGCACCGGTCATGTAACCCGGAGGTCGTGGGTTCGATCCCCACCCAGGGTCCCAAACTTTTTCAGCGCAACTAAGGTATTGTAGATGAATTTACTTTCTCTTCACTAAACAAATTGTCTCAAAATGTGAGGAGAGAGAGGCTCAATAAGAAAGGGTGTCCCAATTCGGGTAAAAACGGTATTTTAATTTTTCAGACGGCAATCACTTTAACTCACATGATCTACCAACTGGTGCAGCACCCGGACATACAAGAGAAAATCTACGAGGAGATCTGCCGAGTTCTTCCCGACAACAAGTCCACTACGTACCAAGCAATGCAGGTTGACCTTAAGTATTTACGCTGCACGGTCAAGGAGTTGTACAGGTGTGTACAGGGCACAGTCGGCACATTTTCATTATCCTTAACGCTTGTGCAGTTAAGGGTTTGCATTAAAGTTTAAGGTTAAGGCAATGAGACTGACGCTATGGAAGTGGCATTAGAATGTAACTACACAAGGATTATGAAAATGCACTGACTGTGTGGTAAGTTTATCTCGCTTTGTGAGTAGATTGCTGTAAATGGGCACTGTCTGGATGTTGAAAACTAGGCGACACAGATGGGCTGGCAGGTGACCTTCGTTGTCATGGCTTGTCAGCAAACTCTGCAAAGTGTGACAGAATACCTTACCTGGCAGGGAAAGAATTGTCATTGAAGACTATGCCTGCATCAAAAATGAAAAACTTCGTTATTGCTCAATTAGTAGTTATCTCTTCACAGTACAATTCAATAATCCAAAAGTAACTAACCCCATGTAGATGATGAAAAGTTATCAGTAACCACTGCCCACCTCCCCTCCACCCCCCCCACCCCCCCAACCGCATCCCTTGCCCCCACCCTGCTTCATTGAATCCACCAATTGTTTTGTCCTTTGTTTTTCTTGCAGGTTGGCGCCGGCCTCCTCCATGTCGTACAACCGGCGGCTGGATCACGACGAGGTGTTTGGAGGATACAGAGTTCCTGCCGGAGTGAGTAAGGTCAAGGTCATTCTCGAGGTCAACGTCTTAAGACTCACAAATAATGAAATACAGTCACCAAAAATTGTGTTAAAACACCCAAAAGATTGAAGTAAAATTAAAGTTTTGAAAAGATCTAGTATCCAATGCCTATGCCAGTGCACGATGATGTAGGTGTCACCACACTACCACACTATACTGGAGTGTACATTGGCAGTTCCAACGGGGGTGGGGGGGGCACTGGCACATGCCCCCTCCAACTGCGCAAATTTCTTTCATTTGAATGGAGTTTTGTTTTGGCCTAAAGGTGTCGAGGAGCTCCCTGCAATAAGAAATCCTGGGTCTGCTCCTGAGTGAATTGTTGGTAACCCATGAACCTTTCCGTTGCAGTGGTCGTTGATGGTGCAGACTGGTGCTATGGGTCGTCTACCGCATTACTTTGAGGATCCCGACGAGTTCAAACCAGAACGATGGTTGGAGGACAGAAATAGGGGTACGTTAAGTGCTGCAAGACAACTGCACCAAAAGTCTGTGTGGACATATAAAGCCCAAAGCAGATTTTAGTAAAATGCAATAAACTTGGGAAACTTATCGGTTGTTGTTGAGATTCATTAACATTACTCCTATACCCGGGGCGTAAACCTGCAAACCTACTTCCCAGTGCTCAATAGCAATATTGTGCTTTGAAATAATTTTGACGCGCACTCGCCTGATTCATAATAGAAGCATTTTACTTTCATTTTGTGTGTACATTTGCTTTTTCATTATTTACTCTAATTGCACGCGTTATCTACACGACATGCACATTTCGAAAGAAAAACCTGTTGTGTTTTTGTTGGACAGAATTACACAGGATGGCAGCATCTATCATCCAGCCATTCGGTTACGGCAAGCGAGGATGCCTCGGGAAACGATTCGCAGAGCAGGAGCTCTACCTGGCGATAATTGAAGTAAGCACCCGAATGTTTGTCCGGGATTGTTTGTGTTGACCGAAATCAAGAGATGAGACTTTTCCGGCATTCTGGGTTTGTTAAGACATCAGAAGTCATACGGTCCGGTTTTAGTTCTGAATAAAATCAGACAACCAGGGATTTCAACAATTGTTCTCATTTTCGTGGGTTTTTTTGAGAGTGGTTAGTGACATCATAAAAATTAAAATTTTGGGACAAATCAACCCTCAGTTTTACAAAGTAGTGGCAACACTGCGATAGTTTTCCCTCTTTGAAACCAAGAGCCCTAGAGCCATCCCAATCCAAAACACAAGTACCAGTGGCTCCACAAAGTGGTTGGGTCCTCGTGCTGGAGAACGGGTTGTGACAGTTCCCAATAAGACTTTAAAAATTGCTTCACACATACTCACTGTTTTTCTTGTTGCAGATAATTCGGAACTTTAGAATGGAGTATTATGGCAAGCCAATGGGCACGGTAACCCCGGGCACATTCAACGAGATAGACGGACCCCTCCATGTTGTGTTTAAAGACAGATGATTCCATTCTGTGTTCGTAATATGCTGTGTACATATCTGAACGTGTGCCATCTCAAGCAAAAAACAGTTACCATTCAGAGGTAGTACTCAATTGAAAGGCCGTATGTTGGGGCGTTTGTTTCTGAGGTATGACGTGCCCTATGTGAAAAGCAGAATCTGGACGAACAATGCCAAAAGGCAGTACAATATTCATACGGTGTTGAAATGGAACGGGAAAATAGATAATAGTGCGAACAAGTTTCTCGGGAATTATATCCGAACTTTGGAAACAAACGTCACCATTGGTATACAGGCAGAACCTCTGAGAGGTCACTGCCTTTGGTGTGTGGACATTAAAGTTGCCTGATAAGAGATATGAAAGGGGAAAAGGATATTACAGCTTACAGAAACAATGAGAAGATGCGTGGCCTTACAAGAAAATGGCCGTTCAGAAGGAGTCCTACTGTAGTGCAGTTTCATGTAAATCTGAGAAACAAAGCCAAGCCAAAACGTTCGTAAATAACTCGCTGAAACCTGTGACAACTGCAGTGTTTTCACTTCAGTGAAATACATGTACCCTCATAAAGCGTCTAAGACTAATTTACGCATTACCACAACAGGTATTGCAGTGTCACCCCAAGTCTGAAACAGGGGTACCAGTGGGACCACATAATGAAGCCTGGTCCACAAACATCTTCAAAAAAAATGCTGCAGGGGAAGAAATATGGCAGAGTTAAATGGAGTGGAAACACCACAGTTGATGATTGGGACATTTACATGATTTAACCGACAGTGCGCCATTGTGTCTATTTGCCACAGAGGCAACAACATGTCTGTTTTATTTGATGTTGGTCATATTTGTTATTCACAACGTAAAGTCCTGTTGGCCAAAGTGCGTTTATTGTTTATTGTAATAGAACCCTCAGCCAGCCAGTTGTAAATATTGTTGGTAGGCGGTACAGTTGTCTTGAATCTGGCTGGTAGTTGGCTTGTATCTCAAAACATAACTATTACTAATTCCATATCAAGAAATAAATTGTGAGGTTTCTGATACCTTGGGAAATCTAAAACGTTACGAAAAATCTTTACAGTTGTGCATTTGATGTACAAATGGCCAGAAGGCTGTTTAATTGTAAATAGTCACTAACGTATTGTAATTAATGTGCAAGTATTATGATTCTCTGTGTATTATGTTGAAGTTGTATTACATGTACATGGGCATTTATGTTATGATGAAATCAAGAAGTGGTGAAAGTATATGAAGATATTTGATCAGTACAGTAAAACCTGTAATCTGCGACCACCTCTTCTGCCACAATATTTTGGTCGTTAATTACAGATGGTCGTAGATCACAGGGTAAATATGATATAAATTTGAACTTTGTGCCAAATTAAATTGGTCGTCAAATGGAGGTGGTCGCAGAATTCAGGGGGTCGTTGATGACAGGTTTTACTGTATTTGCCAGTTGGTCTCCCATGTGTGCGCACACGTTATTGTGGCAAATTATGGTAGTTTAAATACCGTAAGCATTTTGAGTAAACTAACTTGTTATTGTTTGAATATTACGTGTTAATGTTAACGGATACGATTTTGATGTTAAGGATAACGGAGAGATTGTTTTGTTAGCGCACTGTTATGAATGTCAATGTTAAATGTACAGTGGAATCCGTTTTGAACGGCAAAAAAATACAGCATTAAAACGTATGAAATGGATGACGCACATGTGTATGTTGAGTCTAGTAAACTTGGTGCAATGGCATGGCCATGTACAATTAAGAACTGTCTTTGCTGTGGAGTACATTTTGGTGTAGGAACGATATGTCGGGGTGTCAAAAGATGTCAAGCAGATGCGTTCCAATCATACTTAATTTATTTATACCCAAAATAGGGCTTGACTACCCGGGTTGCGGGTGCTGGTGCGACGAGAAACTTAACCCCCAAAAAACGAAAAATCTAGCCCAGTTAATATCAGAAGCCGTACACTTTGGCCATCCTCTGAACTTTGATACACTGAGAGTCTGCGTACAGTAGAACCCGTCTTGAGCAGCACAGTAATGTGTTACGACTACAACTCCGAAAAGATAGGCTGCCGTTCAAGACCGGCAACATAGATACATGTATAAATATTAAGGCAGCCAAGACGGAGGCCGCTGGATAGCGTCTATGTACAACTCCTTTTGAGCGGTCACCCTTTTGAAAAGCACTCCTAAATTACGGCCAACTTGAATTTACAAGATCTTTGATTTAAATACAACGGAAAAAACTTCAGATGTAAGGCCACTCCTAATTTACGACCAATTTGCATACAAAATTTAATGGTCGCTCAAGACAGGTTCTTCGGAACATTTTACCGAATTTGTGTAATTGCACAGACCCGTGGTACATACAAGTAAGTGAAACAGTCATTTGCATTTAAATGAAACTGGACTAACCTCATCCCCCACAATTGTACATAGTCATTTATTATAATGCTTTGTAAATAAATAAAGTAACAAACACAATAAAACCTCTGTTATTATTGAATAACGGTATTATCTAATAGTATAAAATTGTCTTGCTGACTAACGTAAAGCTAAGATATTGGGCTAAGATCCTGCGTTTGTGGCCGCTGCACATGTGTGTTTGCTTCGAGGATACCCCAATGACTGTCACTGAACTTCTGTACAATTTGATCGGATTTATGTCTTTATGAATAAAATGTGAAGGTCAATGTCACCCAGTGCCCAAACACAGGTGCTATCTGGTTCGTTTTTATAAAAGAGTCAGTTTGGATTAATGCGGTATTCCAGGGTTAGGTAATCTAACTAATTTTGTTTTGTTCTATTAATCTTGGATTGTCAAGAACCAGTTTTAAGATCATCGGGTCAAGGTCAAAGTTAGATTGTCATTTTGGTCAAGTTTATCAATTAGAATTAATGAAACCGTTAAGTACCATTTACTAATAACCGATAACCTTTTGATTTCCCTGAAGATAATTGAATTTTACACAAACAACAACAAAAAGATAAGGAACAAAAATAGTTGTGTACAAAGCCGGTTTATTTACATTGCGTACAAACTAAAAAACAACGTGTTGAGTAGGTTTATATCAATATCATATTACACAGGCCTTTCTTACGAATATATGACATTAAGATCAAGATTCTAGATTCAAAATATGTTTAGTTATATTGAGCAGTGTAATTTTATAGTAAATGCACGTATCAAATTGTAAATGATATTACTTTATACTACTTCACTGCATACCGTAGCATTTAGAAGAGTGTCATGGCTGTGTGGAATGGTTTCTGGTTGATTCCCAGTTGCTCAATAGTGACTTGAATATGGAATATTAGAGATTTTAGTGAACATAAATATCCTACACTCAAATCACTACTGCACAACTCTCACTTTTCCTTCTCTCGACGGTCACCTTCTGTTCCCAGCCATGCTAGGGAATTCAGGTAAATAGAATCAGTATCTATCACGTGTGTGAATTACCGGGGTGTAAAATTGGTACCAGCAATAATAGGTTTGAGTACATCGCCTGTGAGTGGGATGTGTACGCTGCCCGTTCCCATCACTTTAAGGCAATGACTTAAAGGAAAGTCGGATGAAATTTCTGCCTGTGATTAGGCTTGCTTCCTGAAATACTGTGTATGAAATTGAATGATTTTAAATTTGTGGAGTGTTCGTCATTTGCTATCGTGGAATCCTTGATCCCAATGGTGAAATTAGGACTTCAATTCCTGTACAGTACTGCTGGCGGCACCTCCTTACGAGTCATTTTATTCAGTACAATATAGAGATCTGTGTGCACTATTGAACAAAGAGTGTTGCTATTGAAGCACGTTTTTCACTTCTTTCTGAAACATTTGCTCATCATATGGCAGGGATAGTTGTTATCAGTGTTTCATTTCACAATTCAGGTAAACATATTGTCCTTCGGTCCATCCTTATCAGCCATAATCTCATTTTTCCAAGTCATCAAAGATAAATTGGCGTTGTACATTTATATTGGTCAATTTCAATTTCACATTTATCATCCCTTGAATAATGTCATCACCGATCCTATATTTATTGTCCATTGTTAATTGACATCACAACAAATTACTTCCTTTTATCCATTTGAAGTCTAATTGATGCATATTTTCTTGTGAAGCTTTCAGAAACATGAGGTGTTAATAGATCTTATTTTTATTCGATTCATCATTGAGCCAGTTTGCTGGGTATAGCAGGGATCATGGACTGTCTGCGATTCTTGAGCAATTCTGCAGAGGGTATGATATCACTTCCTGTGGACTGTCCAATAGGAAACATGGATCCCCTGCGGATGCCACCAGATGGAGACATCTGTGGAGTGGAAGTGGACACAAACAGAGAACCACTTCTCATGTTCCGACCTCCTGGGAACTTGAGTTCCACATCTGCGTAAGATTCTGATTTTGTTCTGAACAACGCCATTCTGCGGCTGATTATGGCGTCAGCAGTTGCGAATTCTGGAATATCAACGGGTGCCTCGACCTCCACTTCTTTTGCCTTTTCTGGTTTTGTCTTCGAAGCACTGGACGTGGCTCCAGAAAGTCCAGGCTTCTTGCCTTTTACAAGATTGTAATCACCCGAGTCAAAGAACTTGTGTCCTCTTTGCAATTTCTTTTGTGCAAGAAATGAACTGCCGCCCTTGGCTTTGAGACCTGGATACTTTGCTTTCAATTTGGCCTCCTCTTTCTTTTCGGTTTCCTTTGGTATTTCATCTTGTTGGTTCTCTTTCTCTCCGTCATCTTCTTCCTCCCCGGCCTCATCCACCTTTGGTTCTGCGGGTTGTTCCATTGTTGCAGTTGTCTGCTCCTCTTCTTCATTGAAGGAGGGCAGTCTCGCCCTGTTCTGTACTGACTTTCTCTTGTTCATTTTCTGAAAACAGAAATAGGTATTTTAGAAGAGTGTGAATATGGAATATTAGAGATTTTAGCGAATATATCCTACACTCAAATCACCACTGCACAAGTCTCACTTTTCCTTCCGGTCACCTTCTGTTGCCTGTGTGAATTACCGAGGTGTAAAATTGGATGGTTGCTTAAATCAGAAATTCAGGCAGTGGTTTTGTTCTCGAGGAAAGCATAGCATGAAAACACACCCATGAACCATGATCATAGCAACTGATGGATTGGTTTATCAGTTTTGAAACAATTAAACTTTATAAGCTTTTGAAGTAAAGAAGATTTATCATTTATATCAAAATTAAATAGAAACTTGCGCTGTATTTAGGAACACAGTGTAAATTATTTATTTTTTTTCGAATTACTGAAAAGAAAAATTGGCTTTTTGTGTTGGATTTTCGATTTTTGAAATTATCGATGTGGGTTACACACAAACATCAGGACACGGTAAATTGTCATTGTTCACAAAGTGAATAACACTTCCTCCTTGTTTTCCGACCAAGTGTTAAAAACCATAAAGAGTTGTTCAATACTTACAATTCAATTGCTGGACGTCAACATTTACATGAGTTGTATATTCATCACTTTCGGAGAGCTATTCGGTTAACTTCCGTGTGACATTCACCGAGGCTGTTTGACTGTGTGACACTTGTACCGTGCGTTTGGTTCTCAATGAAGACAAAGGTTAATAGCGAGAGATTTACAGCTTGTCGCAGCGAAAACCCACAGAAAAACAATCGCACTCTGATTCTCAAACAAGAATTTCTGATTTCAAATGGTAAGTCCCGTTCACTTAACTTCGACTGAAGAATGTGATGTCATTTAGAGACAATAGAACAGAACACTGCGTGTCTTCACACGAACAAAAGCCTCATTATTCCCGAAATGAAGAGGCAAGACAGAGCATTTTAGAACAGTTGAGGATTTATAAATATGTCAGATTGTGAACAACAGAGTTTCTCACTTCGTGAACAGTAACAGTCCATGCAATTTTGTTGAACCCAAAATGAAGGTTTGAGAGGCAACATCTCATCCTGTGATAACTCTACTTTGTTAGATACTTTTGATGCTAAAAATCCAGCAATGATCAATTAACTTGGGCAGTCATACTTCACATAAATGTCCTATTGATCTTTGCTAATGATGAACTCAATGCCCACATGAAAACACGCAATGCATGGAAGTGATTCAGAGTTGCAACACTTACTTGTTGGATCCTTGTCTTTCTCACTTTTATTTTCCACTTTTATTATTTATCCGCTGGTCAGGAATATCTTGTAACTCACAGAGTGAATATTTCCCCTTAGATAGCTGGTATAAATTATTATTTAGCAATAAAATTTAAACTGGAAGAGTATTCGGTTCTTCATATAAGAGAACCTTACGGAAATGTCCTGTGCAGAAATTAATAGAATTTCCTGAGTCTATATTACTGCGTATTTCTCTGTTGATCACTCTGCATTTAGCATACAATAGTCTCCAATAGTCTCTCAGAGATAACACTCTAACGCTATGTCAATTTTAAGGATGTTCTCTGAGAGATAAAATCGCAGGAACACTGGCTGTACACTCTACTTGTGGATTTGTCACATATCTATAGAGAGACACTTCACAACGTCGAGCACTTTGTTCTGTGTTTATCTTCTTATCTCTGTCGTGTGAGCAAACTTGGTTCCATCTCTGTCTGTCTGTCTGTCTACATGTAAATATGTATGTGTGATTCATTTTGGAAAATTTGCTCCTGTGTCCCTTCATTTTTGAAACAGTAGAAGCTTTTGTTTGGGTGAAAGACACAATGTGAAATTCTATCCCTCCTTCTATCCCCCCCTACCCCAAATCATATTCCTGAGTTGACGCAAATTCCATTTTTTACTGTAAATCGGGGGTATCATTTCTAAATGTTCTCAAATTTGTATAATTTTGAGCCGCTAAACTTTGAAACGTTCGATAACAAAAGAATCGTGGTAAAAGCGCAACGTAACATTCTATTGTTCCGATTTTCATGCTCTGGAGAAGGAATTCGAGTTAAAGGCAGATCGCAAAATTCTGTTCTTTGTTTTTCCTAATTCACAGATAGAACATACCTTTACAGCGCAGTTTATTAATACCATAGAACCAAGCTGACGGTTGACTTCCTCTGAGAATGATCTACCGTATTTGATTGTTTACCTAAGATAAACTGTTTGACCACGTGACTCTATCGGGACATTTAAACTGTATTAGTAATTCACATAAACGGGGGATTAGCGATAAACAATGTTCAACTTTGAACGCATAAAACATAGAGGTTGATTCCATCAGTATTCGATTAGTATTCAATATTCAACTATATTTTAATTTATGTTTATGTATTGAAGTTTGTGTATACATTTTAGTTAAGTTCATGTATTTAAGTTTATGTATTGCTTAAATGATATTGGCAAAAGACAGTCAAAAATTTGACTTTTTTTGTTGTAAGTGACATTGAACTTGACCTAATGACCAAGGTACTCAAAGTTAACCAAATTTTTTTGAAGATGTACAACCATGCCAAAAATGAAGTTTCTGGGTCAAGCGGTTCCAAAGTTATAGCCTGTAATGTAAAGATGGACAAACACACATATGCACGCACGCAAACACACACACTCACGGATGCACAGGCACACTAAACAGAAACTCAAATATCCAAGTCTTGTCTGAGCCCTAACAAAACCACTCATCAGCTGATGATCGAACTGACACACACAATGAGGATAATGATGTCATGTCTGACTGCTCCAACCGCTTGTCTTTGTTTAATTGTCTATCACGATTCAGCCAACAAGTCTAAGTGTTATGAGTAAAAACGTTTACATGAAGCAGCTGGGCCAAATGTAGATTGTGCTATTCAATCTGATGTCATACGTTTTCATTAATTGGGCTAATGTTAATTTCGAATCCATTCTGAGTGTCTTAAAAACTAAGTAAATTTGTCTAATTTTATCAGGGAAATTGAAATGACTGATATCAGTTTCTGAAGGGGACTTTGGGTCCAAAACTGTAAAAATTACAGATTTTTATTTTACTAATATTTTGATATTGTAAATTCGCCTATCTAATTAGGCAAATTTGCCATTTTTGTCTAAATAATTTTCGATTAACCGTTATTGATTTTTGCCTAACTATTTTCGACAATCAAATGTAATTTCCAAGCAATGTACTTGTTTACTACGCCCCTTCCCGAATCCCAGCCATCCAAGAGAAAACTACATTTCCTCAATGCAGTGTTTACACAAATAATGCTGTCATCAACAATAATCCAGTAAAATATCGAATTAAGGAAATTTTATATTATTCTGAAATATTTGAGTTGTTCTTACGGGTGTGTACATTTGTGTTTATTGTTTGTGTCTGTGATAATTGATGATAAAAATAATCACAACTAGAAGGCAGCGTATGTGGGGACCCGTATCTCGTTAAAACCCAAGACGATATATCATCAGAATACAAAATGTTTCAATAATTTTTGTTTACCCTAAATGAACATGTTTTACAATTTTATACCGGATAAATCAACCAGATTTTAATATCCTCTGCAGTACACGGAATTTGTATCAGTTTTGAAACGTCTAGGGATGGGTAGAAATTTAATTTAGTCTGGGAAAATGATAGAAATTCACACACTGAGTTGTTGCTCAAGTAAAACGAAACCCTACTGGCGAAGCGAAAAACAAATCCTTTGCTTCCAGTGTGAAGTTGAAGAATTGTCAGTAAATATTCACGCTGTGCTTTGGACAGCTTCGAATTAGATGAAAATTCTGAGTTGTTGGCTTTTCGCAGCAGGGTACGGGGTATGCACTGTGAAATCACACTAAATAACATGTTTTTAAATCGAATAAAATCATTTGTGCTACTCACTTCTACATCGAAATGTAGTGCTGAGTACTGATTTAAAGGGTTCAGGGGACTGTTCCTCTCAACTAGATGAATTCATTTAATTTTCTTGCATTTTGTGACAATAGAGGGGGTGCAAAATCTAATATGATCTAATCGAGTTTACACATTTGAGACTCCTAACGACAGTGCTGTGGTTCCTTTGATCTGAATTTACTGGCTAACCAGTACACGGAATTCGTATCAGTTTGGGAACAAGGGCGCATCAAAAGCGCGATTTTTGCTTCAATGCCCTGCAATTGGTGGGTATAAAAACAAAGAGTTAACCTCTATTTGTCCAATTATATTCCATAAATTACCTGATGTGTATTAGTCCCATGCGGAACCCAATGGTAGGATTTTTACTGAGCTGAATGCCCTCTATCGGGCATTTAGCTTTCTGTTTTCACGAGATTTTTGCGTTGATTTCTGACCTGATTTCTGCAAGTTCTGGCAAGGTGTCAAGGACGTCACATGAGATTAGATTTGTGTTCCCTACAGTGTGTGAAGTCACATGACAGAAAGTTTGTCATGTAAACTGATTTTGTGCTGGGAAACCTGACCAAAATGATTAGAAGAAAAGTCTATTATATGATTCTAAAACACTCGACAAGTTATGCATTGTACAGATAATTATCACAACATGTTCTACACGTGTCTCTACGTTTAAATATTAAACTTGTGTAACGTGTAGACATTTCATATTCAATTGATTTTATTTAGTTTCTTTAGATTTTTCTAATTTTTTTTTCAAATAATTTTTGCTGGACCGAAGTACCTTGTATTTTATTGATTTTGTATTTACATTGAGACTGATGAACAAAAGAATTTTACAGTGAGTTACAGATAGTCCTGTACTATTGAAAGGAAATCCTGTGAACTTCTATTGTTCTAAAATTAAAAGATTTCTTCTGATCTGAAATATCATCAAATATGTAAAGGAATCAGACTTTCTCCCTTGACCAACCAGTCTCTCCCGAATGGAATTCCAATAGATTCAGACAGGAACGATGAAAACTTCATGAGGAGGATTAGTTTTGCGGATTAACCAGATTTTGCATATTAGGTAGACAAATTTATACTATTTTGAGTACATTACCAAGGACTAAATTTGGTAATGAACCTAAAGTTAGTCATTGACCATTATCAGTTATTTTACTGACAATAGTACAAATTCTCTACTTAATTTGCCTAATCTTCTTAATCTGCCAAATTGAGCAGCTGAAATAAAAAAGTAAAACCTAGACAAGGCGAGAGCATATATAATTTTTTTATTCTCAAGTGCTTCCAACCGGATTGGAATTTCAGAAAGAGTTGTGGTTTTATGCACATGAATTATAGAATAAATTGTATTGGCCTCACTACTTGTATGATCCTTATGTTCTCAAATGAAATGAAATCCTTTTGTTCCCAAACTAAAAGCATTTTCTTGTGCTGAGAAAGGAACGTTTATGTTACGAACTTTGTAAAGATTTCACTGGAAATAAATATGACATTACACAAAAATAGTATCAATTGTGTACATAAGAGAATAAAAAGGAGTTCCTATAAGGTATTGTGTAAAAGCTCTAATGCAATTTTTGTGTACTGTTCTAAATCTTGCGTGTCTGTCACTAAATCCACAATGACCTGATCGGGTGAGTGGGTTTAGAGCATGGCACATGGAGGTCATTCAATGCAATATTACTGCAAAGTTAACTGATCAATCTACATGCTGTGGGATCAATAATTTGTCAATAAAGATTATACAAATAGTAAGGATATTACAGTTTGATTTTATAATTCATGCGTTGCACCTAAACTTGACATGTTGTTTCTTTGTCGTGTTCTGTTATTTATTTATTTTTATTTTCCTTCTCTTTTATTTACTTTTCTTTTTTTAATTTATTATTTAGTATGTGAATGTGCGCCTCTGCCTGTGCAAGAAACAGACTGGTGCGTATTAACTTCGGTGAATGTTCGATTCAGGAACTGTCCTTTGTAAAGAAGGCACGTACCTCAAAAGCAATCTTCATAAGCCAAATAAAGTCACCATACCGTACCAGATACCTGGATCTATTACAAGTTTAACTTACTATACCTTGCAATTTATTCTTACGCTACCTTGCAACTTAAATAAATTTAAAGCGTAATTTTTAAACCCTTTAAAACCACAAAAGCCCAACATATTCAACCCTGCGCTTGGCTGAACTTTTGAAGTCCATAAATTATTGATGCCAAATATACACAAAAGTAAAGCATCACATCACATTGTGGTACAGAATTAGTGTTAGATGGATAGGGGCCTGATGTACGTGGATATGCTTATCTATTTTTATCCAAGGTAAACAATCTCGGTTATTTTATCTGCGGTCTAAAAAGAAAACATTAGGTTTATAACTATAATGTTTTGAACTTTAAACCGCGGTGATCTTTTATTAACATTGTCACCGAATATTAGATTATAAAATAGTCTAAAATGGGTTCTAAATTTAAAACTCCCATTACACAGAATTCGTATCACTTGTGTACATAAACTTATATGAGGGAGCTCCAATATTCTGATACGAATTCCGTGTACTGGTGATCCCTATATGTTTTATTGTGTACAGAATATATTGGAATCTAGTCCCTTGATAGGTTTTTTTCCAAACATTGACATGCTTACTTCTTTACAGGACAGCCACAAAAGCGCTGCATGAATTTCTATTGTTTCCAGAACGAAATGCCATACATCATTGTGATTGGCAGTACACAGCAAAATCAACCGGAGCATGGCAATACTGTCAGATTTGCAACAGCAACGTTTTGCGTGTACTTTTACGCCCATTGATATTTCTGTGTGGGATTCCTTTGTTCCCAAAATCTCCCAAATAAAAAGAAATTTCAGTTGCTGCCCAGTCCACATTTTCATCCCACTTTTATTGTAAATGTGTAGTCAGCAATTGTAATTTAAAACTTATTTTTAAAACTTACTTTTCTTTAAATAATTGTGTGCAATGTTCTTTATTCCTTTTTTTAATTCTCAATAAACAGCACTGCCTTTTCGTTTTCTGCAGGGTGTCCGACAAGGCCTTGGTACCAGCGTAAAATAGTTTCGATACTGCAGAAACTAGACAATCCAGTAGGTTGCAAAGCCGTTGCATTGCCCCCAAATGCAAACCCCCCACAACCAAAACCCATTAA
>JBCAUI010393622.1:0-14464 GCA_038406195.1 Haplosyllis anthogorgicola | reverse complement strand
CCCCCCCCCCCCCCCCCTTGCACTTGCAAACTTTCAGCACTGCATTCACGCCGACTTCTAGTTGAATACTATAAGCCTTTGCATTACAAGCAACGGCTTAAATATTAATCGCCCACTGCTGCCTCACATGGAATCGATACTTATTATTGTGATCACATGTCTGACACATTTTGGCCAATCAATTTTTCTTACCTTTGCTGACAGCTTTGTGACGGCGCTTTCCAGGGCTTTCAAACATGAAACTGCAATGTGGTAACAAACAATCGACGAGAATTAGTATCACCACATTCTTGTACCCTCTTTTTCTTTTCAGTGATGCACAATGACCAATGTCTATATTCCCCTATGGCCATGATGGGCTCTACTGTATGTTCAAAAATATTGAATTGATCAGCAAGGCAGAAACTTTTTACGATAATTAATACCTGTACCGTAATAATGAAATAAGAAATATAGCTGAAGGAAAATGCAGCAGTCTGGCATTTACCTATTTTGTGCAAATGTCATTTTGCTGTTGCATTGATGACTGCGATTGTAGGTGACCTTTTCTTAACAATTTTAAAGGTAATTTATCAGCTATCGTTCGTTTACTACAATGATATTTGCATATTATTTGGAGTTTGCTGAGAAACAACAACGATGGCGACGAACAGCGGTCAAATCACGGTTTACTGGGCTCTACAGCATTTGTGGAAAATGAGCCAAATGAACAAGAGGCCTTTTGTATTTTGAGGAAATGATCCAATCACTTCTTGGGTTTATTCTCGGCTAGTTATGGTAGTGAAATCCGAGTCAATTATGATGAAATATGATGTCGAGCATAAAACCTGGGTCCCATGACGATTTTCCTGATGCGGCATTATTCATCATTCAGGAGGTTGTAGCGCGCGAAGTGAAATTGGGTCAACCTGATGTTTTGTTGTGCGTCACCAGGGTGCGCACTACCAAAATGGCTGAGGATGCAAGAGCTGAGTGAAAATCTTAACTAAATCTCTTAAATCCTGCCTATTTTGCCAATACTCATCCAAAAAATATATCCTATTCTGAAGAGTAATATGTACAGCATACTTTTTTCCAGTTATTTCTGTGTGGGATCTTTTTGTTTTCATACAGTAATGTTTTTAGAAAATTGCCATTCAACAGGAGGTTTCCAGGCTGTGTGAAAATCCGACCACATGCTCCGCCATTACAAAAACAATAGAAAGTCAATGGGTGCACAACACATTTACCCTAGAAACTTTTTAACTGTTATTCTCATGAATAATTTCCCAAAATTTTGTCAAAAGTTTCAAGTTTCATTGCCTGAGCACAGAACTGGATGCTTTTCAGTAGTGGCAACTCATAGAATACAGAAATATCAAGCCTCAAAGTTTCCATGATTTTGCAGAGCTTTTGAGCATTTTCAGGAGGTAGTAGCGCATGAAGTGAAACTGGGTTTTGTTATGCGTCACCAGGGTGCGCACTACCAAAATGGCGGAAAAGGCAAGAGCTGAGTGAAAATTTTAACTAAATATCTTCAATCCTGCCTATTTTGCCAATAATTGTCAAAAAATATATCCTATTCTGAAGAACAATATGCACAGCATACTTTTATCCAGTTATTTCTGTGTGGGGTCTTTTCCTTTTCATAAGTTAATGTTTTTAGAAAATGGCCTCACAAGGAGGTAGTAACATGCTTTATGAAAATAGCTTTCAATGTGCACTGCCAGGTTCTTTGTAATCAACCGTATTCTGTCAATAGATTAAATAATTTTTTTCCTATTCTGGAGAGAAATATATCAACTTATAAGAGGCACAGTTATTTTATGATGATGTCATGTTACATCCTTGCAGTAACCATTTTGGATCTTGCCCTTTGCCCTTAGATTCAGGTAAGCCATTTGATAAGGTCATACTACACCTTTGCAATATAAATACAACCCAGAAATGCATATATAGTGTAAACGTGTTCATTTTACACCACCTATTCTAATCGTTTAGGATTATATAATCTAATACAAGCAAAGTGGATCTCAATGTTTTACTTTTCTTCTCATGCAATGTTGCAATTAAAAGTATATCCTTGGTCAAGGCTCCAGGAATAATCTGTGTCCTGTCACTTGTAACTAATTGTCTTCTGCACAAGGACAGTCAGTGGATTGTTCTGAGAATGAAATGGTACATTTCCAAAATTAAGATTGAGCAGTCTGAAAATATGATGCACAATGAAAAAAACCAAATGATGTGTTCATACTAAAACTTAAAGCAATATTAGTACTAAATAAAAATGACAAATAGAAGAAGCATACATGAACCCAAACAAATTATGCATGACATGCTATGAATCATTGAAATTACTTGCTTTTCAGAAAAATGAGATGGCTGCCAAGCATTCTGAAAATTAGTCAACTAATTGTAATGAGATGGCTGCCAAGCATTCTGAAAATCTTTTGAGCATTCTGAAAATGGGTCAATTAATCATAATGAGATGGCTGCCAGCATTCTGAGAATCTTTTGAGCATTCTAAAAATCAGTCATCTAATTGTAAGAGCATTTTGAAAGTGCTTGAGAATTAAGATCCTTTTAAAAAAAGTCTCAGTTTTAGTCTATCTCAGGGCAAGTTTGTAAATTTATTTATTTAGATTTATCCACTGTAAAAACATTTAAAAAATTGAAAAGCCATGCACAAATATGGAAAGTTTTGAGATACAATATTTATGTACAAGTTGTTGCCAAGGAAAAGCATCCAGTTCTATGGTCAGTTAATGAAGAGGAGGTTCCTATTAATTCTTTAATATGAAGAACAAAAGTTGAAACAAACTTCACACTGTGCTTTTGATGCTCTATTGTTCCAAAACTGGATTTGATGTGGTGTGAAAATTTTGAAATTCTACACCATTGCAAAAGCAGTGGGTATCATAGTATCATATCATAGAAACTTAAACTGATATTCTCATAAATAATTTTGTCACCAAGTACAAGTTTCAATTACTGAACCAAATAATTTTCAGTGATGACAACTTGTAAGGATACATAAATACAAAGCCTCAAACTTTTTATAATTCTGCACCACTTTTGAGCATTCTGGAAAATTTTATGGTATATAACAAACTTGCCTTGAAATAGATCAAAACTGAGCATTTCTCATTGATTTTAATCCTTGAGCATTTTCAAAGTGCTCTCACAAATAATTTTCTAAAAGTTCAAAAGATCAGCCATTTTCAGAATGCTCTCACAACTGATTTTCAAAAAGCTCAAAAGGTGCTCTCACAACTGATTTTCAAAAGGTCAGACATTTTCAGAATGCTCTACAACCATCTTGATTTTGTTAGTCAGTTTAGTGCACACCTGATGGTGCACAAGTTAACATCCACTTTAAAAATTTTCAAGCAGCATGTCTATCACCTCCTGATAAAACTTCAACATGGTGATAAAAGTTAGGGAACTTATTCATGAGAATAACAGCAGGAGTTGATAGCAACACTGCTTGAAAATTTCCATAAAATGTGCACTGTCAAGGGTTGACTAATACAAATGCCCAACAACCATTGGGCTAAATTTCAAATTTTCTGTTCATTTGCTGAGCATTTTGTAAATTTAGTTAAATATAAGTGATTACTAATTCTAAACATAATCTCAATCCAAGGTGAAGGCATCTTTGATTGAACTGGTCAAGACTTCATTTAGGAACAATGTAACAACTTCTTGATGCAAGTGTCTTGGTGTAAATTATTGAAATTATTTCCATTTTTCCACAAACAAGATGGCTGCAGAGCATTCTAAAAATGTCTGATCTTTTGAGCTTTTTGAAAATCAGTTGTGAGAGCACTTTGAAAATGCTCAAGGATTAAAACCATTGTTGAGAAATGCTCGGTTTTAATTAATTTCACTGCATGTTTGTCAGATATTAATTGAGATTTATCTACCATAAAAATTTTCAGAATGCTCAGAAGCAGTGCAAAATCATAAAAACTTTGAAGATGTCACATCTGAAAAGCATCCAATACTGTGCTAAGCTAATGAAACTTCAACTTAGTGACAGAATTTAGGGAAATTATTCATGAGAATAGCAATTTAAAAAGTTTCTAGAATAAAGATGTCATGCACTGGTATATTTTCTATTATTTTTGTAATGGCATAGCATGTGGTGGGAATTTGTAGTGTGCACACTACTACCTCCTGATCATGGTGAGGGGTGTTTGATTTGTTTTCCTTCGATGCCATGTCTGAAAATAATTCTTTTGGATGTTAATTTATGCTAAAAAGTAATTGCATTAAGTAACTTTAGTGCATGTTTAAGGTTTATAATAGGGAAAAGAGATTTCTGTGTGGCATGAAAAGTTTTAGCTTGCATAAAGATGAAGACGCATGTGGAATATGCTTCAATTTTCAGTTGTCCTTTACAGTGAAATTAACGATTTTATTTGGTTATGACCTATCCTATTTTGACAGAATAACATTTAAATTCTTTTTTATACTGTTACAAATAAAATTCTATTGGAAATTTCAATGTGTTAACGTTTTTAGAAAATTTCACTTCTGCTCCCATTGGATTCTATGGCGGGAAAGAAAGGGCCCAGTTTCCCGGTGCGTGAAAAGTGTGCGCGCTACATCTTCCTGATGTATATTGTGATGGTTTTGTAGGAACATGACGTAATCCCAGGTGTTGACTGCTAGACTTATCCTGTGATGATGAATATTGCTCAAAGGCTACTCGCAGAACATGGAAGGGCATTTATCGGAATTAACAAGTCCGGTATAATCCTGAAGTCCAGTGTTTTATTACAATCCAAATCACTGGTCAGAGAAACATGTTCTTCTCTTCGAGTCCACTCATGGAAAATTCCTCAGAGAATTTCACGCGGCAAATTCAACCCCTTTGCTGTACAAAGCAGTGCGAAAAAGAGTACACTCATTGTTACACTATCTCTTACTTCACCTTTTACATTCCTGAAAAAGAGACAAGAAGCTGATCAAATTGAAGAAGTACTCAAAAACATACCGAAGGAAGTGTTCAAGAAAGATGTTCTGAAAAAGCCAAAGAGAACTTCTTTCTGGAGGATATTTTACTTGGTGTTGTTTAACATTAAATTAGGATTACGATTCGTACAATTGTCGTGTACCTATTTTCCTATTCTGCTACTGTACCCGTTTGCTTGTGTAAGTAAGAGGACGAAGAAGGCATGGTGGAAGCTTCTGCTGTTTGCTTGTGAACGCACTGGACCTACGTTTATTAAATTAGGCCAATGGGCAAGTACCAGGAGAGATCTATTCGACGAAGAATTCTGTTTGATATTTAGCAAATTGCACAGTCAAACACAGAAGCACTCATGGTACTGGACAAAGCAGAAACTAAGAAAGGCTTTTGGAAAGAATTGGAAGAAGATTTTTGCAAGGATAGATCGCAAACCAGTTGGATCAGGATGTGTAGCACAGGTGACGTCAATATTTAACTAAATAAACGTATTATTTTTATTAATGTTCATCATCGCATTGTCAAGTGATCTTCTTGTTATTTACACACAGGTACACAAAGGATACATGTACACTGATATGGTGCCAGACGAAAGCATTATAGACGATATGTCAGACGACAGTGATGAACTACAAGAGGAGATCGACTTTGCCGAAGGTTAGATGTATTTTTGTAGTCATGAAAGAATCCAACTTTAAAAAACTTCTTGCAAAGTCAAATAACGTATATTGATGAATAGTGGCACATGTGCATTAGAGTTAGTTTTTGAGGTGTGCCTCAATTAAGACCGTGTGTGAGTAATTTCCCAAATGGAAAATCAGTCATGACAAGTGGTCAAAGCTCCTTCACACTCATATACATGCCTATTGCCTTTGAAAATTTGACACATTGAACGTTTCGATGTCGAAGACAGTGATGATCAAAATTTCCATAAATCAGGCATATGCTACTATTCGACAATTTACGGTATCAAAGAAATGCTAAATGCAACTAAATATTTTTGGCAGGAATGGAGATTACTGGATTCAGTCGGGCTATTGATGCAGTAGACACCGACCAGGGCGACTACGAATCGGACAAATTTCCAGGTGTTGGAAGCAGCAATCAAGGTAGATCATAGGTGTAATCTGTGTGATACATGCAGTTAATCGCAGGAAGCCGAATCCATGTACATGCCGCTATAAATGTAGATATATGTTTAAATTAAATGTCTCCTGTAATTGTCACGATAGAAAAGATATGTAGAGGATATCAATATTGACCATGAATTACTGGTTCATTACATTTGGCGGATAATAAAATCATGTCTCCCATAGATTCAACTAGTGTGCCTGGTGAAGGAGACCCGAACTTCAAAACAGATGTTTGCCCACAGCCAGATTCATTTATACCAGTGGCAGTTAAGGTGCACACAAATATATATGTGTTTATCCTATTGATGGATTCTTGGCCCCTAATTCCGGACATTTCATTGGTCTAGAAAATTACTTTTACAGGCCTCATGGTTTAAACAGTTTTTCAATCCTTCAGGGGCTAATACTTTTTATTCATTCGAAAATCCACGGATAAACGTAGTATAAAACTTTATTAAATGTCGTCGGTAAAGTTTAAGAATTCCAATAAAAAGTATAAACTGATTTTGAGAATACGATTTTCTCTGGAATACATTATGACTACTACACTATTGTGTTGATAATAATACATGTATTCTTCTGTTTATCTGTTTATATATTGAGAACAATTTACTCATCAGGTGCTGCATCCTGGAATCTACAGGTCTGTTTCCAGGGATCTCAAGATTATGAAGGTTATGGCTAGCATTTTGGAGCTGTTTGTACCTAGTATACGCTGGCTTAGCATGAAAGAATGCATTCAGGAATTTGGAAACATAATGACACAGCAGGTAATTACACTTGTCAAGTTTTATACGGTAATATGAAAAAGTTGTCACAAAGTTTCTGACCAAGTATTCACAATTTACTATGGTCTTAATCGCCGATTCGATAAATTGTATAATTCAACTAAACTTATTTTTCACACTAAACAACTGAAGGTATCTGTGGGAAGCTGTGAACATTTTGAGAGTATTTAGTTTGAGCCCTTTAGATCAATTGAAGTTGTTTATCGACTGTGCCGGGATACAGAATTACATATTACCGTAGACTACAGGTTTACTTTATCTGAGGCCACTTTGAAAATGTAAGATAACAAAGGGACGCTAAACATATAAGAATTTTAATTTGAATGTGTGTGAATATTGTAGATTGATCTCAGGTATGAAGCTGGGTGTTTAGAACAGTTCGTTGAAAATTTTGAAGCTGTACCGAACGTCAGATTTCCTCGGCCCGTCCGACCGTTTTGTAAGAGAGATGTTCTGGTAGAAACATGGGAGGTAGGAAAATGTCATTCCAAGAAATATTTGAGAAGCTTTTGACAATTAATGTGTCCAAGACGAAGATTTATGCCATTGCACCATTTCGAAAAATATAGTTTCATGGGGTTACTTTAATTTTAGCACACTATCCTGCTAAGCAAGCAAAGTCTCTCACTGCTAACCAAGCAAAGTCTTGCACTAAACTTATGGGCCAAGCCCCAAGGTTCCACATACTCCTTTGGTCACCTTGACAATGTAATGACTATAAAAGCACCACTTCAACCGTAGGCAGTAAGGGTGTTAAACCGTGCTGTTCACGAGGACCCGGTTAACTGAAGGTGATTAACCGGTTAACCGGTCTGGACCGGTCCTCAGTGGAGATGCCAAAATATTTAAAATTGATGAATAAATTGCCTGTTTGATGTTCGTAATTAAACATTCAAACTGTGTAACTAAAAATATTAAATTCTGAGAAACATTTTAGGAGACTTTTCATGAAACAAAAATGGGTAATACAGTGCAACCTGCTCAACTTGAACATGATTAAATCCAGTTTTGGCTTAACTCAAACTCAACCTACTTAACACAAAGATGATTACATTCTTTTTTGACTTAACTCAAACCTAGTGAAATATCCCATTGGCACATTCTTTTTAAAATTTGACTGCATAATTTGAACTTAACACTTTGAGTTGCCCCTAGAGTTTAAGTTAACTAGGGTACACTTTATATGATTTCTTGGCCTCGTCTTCCAAAGTTATATGCTAAAATGTTGAAACTTTAAATGTATTTCACAGTTGAAAGTCTATCAAGCAAGCGGCTAGGATTAACCACGGTCCACGGTTCATCACCAATTGGGACCGGTGCAACCGGTCCAGCTCGGTTAACCTTAACGCCCCTAGTAGGCAGGCAGTGCTGCCAGAGACACACAACGGTCCACATCTATCGTAACTTCAGAAATTAATAAATGGTGCAACATCACACATAACATCGTTGTCGTGTTTCACTGTTAGACACGTGAAATGTATCAGAAGGCAAAATAATGTATTAATCTGTGTCGCCATAATTGTATTTTGTATGCAAGATCAGTTTCAGAAAGCAACATTTGTTTCATGTCTCACATGTATTTATCCTGTAGGAAGGGGAACCAATACAGAAATTTATTGGAGATATCGCTGAAAGTGCAGTAGGTCTCAAAGAGGCGTTGGCAAGCATTGGTATTGATGCCATCCTTCAAATGGTCAGTAGGACAACTGTAGTTCCAATTGTAACGTACTTCTTTCATTGAAATTTTCATTACAATTTTTAAACTGATAATTAACAAGAAAATGAAAAGTTCAGATATTCTGCTATTTGGCCTCTGATTCCATTTTTACGGCGATGTAATCCAACAAATTCGAAAAGATATTCCTGAAACGGAAGCATATAGGCTTGAATAAAACCTTTATGGTACCACTTTGGTTATGTTGTGTTGTAAATATTTTCAGGTTTTCATCGACAATTTGGTACACGGAGATTTGCATCCTGGCAACATATTCGTACAGAATGCAGAGTATTTTAGTGAAAAGGTATGTCATGGTCCTCCATAAGCCGAAACAGATGCAAACATAGCATCATTGTAATTCGTAGACATGTCTTATTTGTATTTTTTACTTTTTTGTTTCTTTAATTTTATTTTACTAAATAGGACGAAAATAAGATTATGTTGGTGGATGTTGGGGATACTACGTTTGTGAGCATAAAAACAGCAGAAAGTCCTCTGAGATTGGTTTTTCTTGACACAGGAATATCCGTCAGTCTGTCTTCACGTGATCGCGATAACTTCCAAGATGTTTTTACTGCTGTTGTACTTGGAGAGGTCCGATTTAATTCCAATTAGCAGAAAATTAAATCGTTGAAAAAAAGAAAGATAAATAAATAAGAACAGTTGGTAGACACTTTTAACTAGTTGCAGAATCATTTAGGTCATTTGAAATTTAACTTTAAAAGAATGTACATGTAACTGAAGCATACAAGTGACGAATGCATAGTTTCATTTTTCTTTGGGTGGCCTCATGGATTAGTATCGTATGCAATGTTACAGGGTGAAAAGGTAGCAGAACTAATGCTTAATCATTCAACTTACAACGAGTGCAAAGACGTAAACAGCTTCAAAAAAGAGTTTGGTGAATTAGTCAACGCATTCCGAGAAGATGCCATATCTCTTAGTAAGGTAGGTCGTGTTGAACACAAGTAACTATGTTTTGTTCAGGCCAAGGCACACCCTAGACGTGATCGTAATATGTCATATTACGATGTTACTTTGATGATGCTTGCTCCGAAATACACTGTCGTGCAAAATTTGGCGTTTTACACATGAATTTTTTTACCACCTGCATATGCAGGAAGGTAATGTTTTTGCTTGCATCTGTTTGTCTGTATACACGTTTGTACATCTGAAATTATTTGTTTACATTACAGGTTAAAGTTGGATCATTGCTGTCACAAGTATTTTCTCTTCTTGCCAAACATAAAGTAAAGATGGAATCTAACTTTGCTACGGTAATCTTGGCAATATTTGTATTGGAAGGCTTGGGCCGATCATTGGATCCAAATATAGATATACTGGAAAGAGCAAAACCTGTATTGTTACATGGTACTTCAACGTAGTATCAGCACCGTGCATGACAAGTGGGAGAAAACCAGAAGTCTTTAGTACATGTACACTATCTTCCTGTTGTGCTTTACATAGTACATGTAACAATTTCTGCCAAAGATGGGAATGGTGACAGTTCATATTACACTTGTGCCCGGATAATTCGATATGTTTGACGTGGAATTTTCAAACAGTATATTTAATTGTCCAAAATAACAAAAAATAACATAGTGGTCAATATGGGGTGACGTGGAAATTTTAATCATATCATCAAGGATATCGATTTATCCGAGATCGAATTATCCGGGGACAGGTGTATATTTTTACATTCAATACATAAGTGTCGCACAAATTTAAGTGTCTTTCCAGATTAATTACAATGAACTAATTATTTTGTTGGTGCTTTTTGTTATATCGTGAAATGTTAATAAAGGAAGTCTACTGATTAGCACGTTTTGGGGTCTTTCTAATCATTATACATGTTATGTATTTGACTTTTTTAAAGGTAGTTGACCTTGGTCTATGTGGTTTTAAGTTTGATCCGATTCAATTTTCCACGTCAAAAATCGATGGACAGGAAACGATTCCACACTAGCCGGATGTAACAAGTAATCTTTACATGTATCGGTACCTAAAGTAGTCAATTACTTATTTTTATGAATAAACAACAATCACCCGGTACAAAACAAAAACATAAGGGAACTTTTTTTTGAAGTCGCATTGCATTTATTGAAAACATAGTTATGAATGACGAAGTGAATGATATTTACACAAATGGATTTCTGATAATGAATTATCGATGACATAATAGCCAAAGTAACAAAATTTGTCAACGTTAGCTAGAAAACTTGTAATAATTTAAACAATTTCCTAATATACAAATAAAGAGTATACAAACTGCAATGAGCATTTATATCTGATACAAGAAATGATATGTGAAAAATAATTACACGTATCAGGTGTTAAAAAATCAAACGGGCACCCATACAAATGTATTCTGGACAATTCGGCTCTCAGTGATGGATTTCTTGTCACGAACCTTTATCGACTGTGTGCATTTGTCATACAGTGAATAGTCCAAAAAGTGCAAGGCGTCATTCTACCCCTATTAATTTCTAAAATAACAAATACATTGTGAAAAAAGTATGAAAAGATCTATTAAAATAATAGAATTTCTTGTCAACATGAACCTTCATTCGCATCTTTTAACAGTCAATACAAATGTTCTGAGGTGCCCCGGTAAGAGTACTACATGCAATACAAATATTTGAAATAGCATAATACACATTTAGAATGTACTCGTCCCTTTAATAAGAATGACTCATGCAGTCACGAACAGATGCTATAAATTACATAGAGTTCTTTAGTAACTTGGACATGTAACCACCGGAATTGGTTAAGGCATTTACTACAATGAAAGCAATAAATAGGGTAGTGTTCTGCTGTCTAAAATTTGCCTACAGTTGCATTACGTTGTATTTGTAAAAATGACATTTATTTTAGATTTTTATTTTTAATTTGATTACACGTACCATGCTTTAATGTGACAGTTACGACTTGTCCTGGAGACACAATTTAAACTAACAATAAACCGATGAATTAAAAAAAAAATCCGTTGTATTTAACATTAGTTTTCGAATAGGTGAAATATAAAAAATTAAATGATCTTCAGAAAAGCATTAGCCCTTTGACATTTAAGATCATCTTTGCACTTTTTACAAAATCAAATTGGCACGTATCCAAAAAATCAATCATCCAATTCTATTTTTGTTCTTTCTTAATGGTACGATCATTTGTGACAAACTGACCGATGATGACAACATTGATCTAAAGGCTGACTGTACAGTAAGCGCAAACAAGCTGACTTAATCTGTGGGTTTGAAAACATCTTACAAAATCTTTTTACATTTCATAAAATGCACACATACAGTATGTACAGATGAGGTGATATTTTGAAGTCACTTATGAACAACCTAGTTTCAGTAACTGATAGCCATGGTACCTAATACCATGGTACCTAAACTGATAAAGAAAGTACCTAATATAGCTATCCCGCGCATACATGTACATGATTCTATTCCAGCTCCTTGTTTTTCTAATAGTTTACAATGAATATTAATTTCTTGGTAAGTAAACCTGACAACCACAAGAAACATTAACAATGTTTATGAAACAATATTCTACCAGGAGTTTAATGTAACCGACATGATGAACATCATGACTGATTCATGTACATGTATCTCATTTTCAGAAATAGGACACTATCTGTGTCACAATACACCGTAAACCATAGTTTCTAATCGGTGCATTTCGGCTATGCTATTTTAGGGGTCTTAAAGTTTATCGGGTGTGTCGATAAATTCGCATAAAATTCACAATTACATGTACCTTCCAAGACTACTGAATGGATGCTATCAGCATACAGGAATCACATGATTCGATAAAAAATGTCACGGGATGATATATTCCTTCATATGATTGATAATATGAACTATTTTCACAAATGAATATCAGTGTGAGTGGAATGTTACGTGGTTGTATTAATTGTCCTGAGCAAAGTTGTACCTAATATGAAATGAAATTTATCTACAAAAAATACTGGGCATGTATGTTTAGTAATTGCAATAATCCCATAAAGCCCGCTTGAAACAAGTTCTTTTGGGATGTTTAAGGTACGAAACCGAAAACTACATGTATGTTTTAAGCTAAAACCTGTCTTCATCTTGTACGTAATCTGATACTTAGTATTACTTTATAAAAATATCTTTACAGTATACAGCACAAATGTGTACGACACGGTGTCCTACAAAGGATATAAAATACAAATACTATACATCACTGACGATCACTTATTAAAACAATGATCTCTTGGCAAATTACAGGTCTTTAAAGTAACCAATAAAAACGTGCCTTGTTGCGATGCTACACAATATATAAAAATTCACAATTGCATTAGCAACAACCAGATTTCTGTGCTTTCTTCGACAAGTCGACTGTGTCTGTCTGGTTATGTCGATTGTTATCCAGATGGGCTTCTAGCTCGACTAACCTTTGCACTGCAGCAGTGAAGGCATTTTCCACGTTTGTGGCATCCTTAGCACTTGTTTCCCAGTGAGGGATTAATCCATTTGATGCGCACCAATTTTGTGCATCTTCTTTCGAAACTGGTCGATCCTGAATATCTACCTTGTTACCTAACACCACAAAAGGAAAGCTGTTGCCATTTTGCACATCAGCATAGTACAAGAATTCCTTCTTCCACATACTCAGATTTTTAAAGCTTTGTAAATCATCTACACCGTACACGAGCAGACAGCAATCGGCTCCCCTGTAAAACGGTGTTCTCAAACTTTTGAAGCGTTCCTGGCCAGCCGTGTCCCAGATTTGTAATGTGAACGATTCTCCATCCACCGTAACATCTTTGTTCAAGAATTCTACACCTATCGTGTGAAATGACTGAGTGTCAAACTTGTTGCTGACAAATCTGTTCATGAGGGAACTTTTTCCAACACCTCCGTCTCCTAGTAATACAACTTTTAGAAGTTTTGATTTACTGTTAGGATTCTTTTTCCCCGACATGTTTGTGAATGGCACTGATCCCGCTGCACACAATTTATGGGTTATAGTAAAACCATATTAAGTCACTTTTGGGACGCGATGTATCAAGTCGCCCGCAACTTGCTGCTGTAAAGTCTCTTATAAAAGAATCCTAAATTTAAACGTCGTTCTCTCATGTGATGAACATTTAGGAAACTGGTCTTCTTCCAAAATGATGGGACTTGCCTGAAATAAATAAAGTACATGTGTAAAGATCCGGTAACAGCACTGTTCAGTCGACATGGATCGAAGTACAAATGAACGTCAGTGCCTTTATAATCTACATGTGTAATCATGCTTTGCGGACCACTTACTGTTTACTAAATCACTAACATGAATCACAACTGTCCCGTGATCATGGGCATAAAAAAAGAGGGTCAAACTAAGAAATAGTAAACCTTTTGCAAACAACGATTCCATTTGATTATCACAGGCGATTCATCGTTAGGTAAATGTTCATCGCAGTATACCTATGCATTAAGAAGAAAACGTTAGGACTTACACAGAGTTCTTTGTAAAGTGCACGCAGAAATCAACCAAAAACAACTGTCAAAGATATTTTGGCCTCAAACCTTACAGAAATGACGTCATACCAAGTCATGTGATCACACCAGGTTTCTGGTGTACGCTCCCCACACAACCAGCAGGGTCTGCGGAATAAATAATCAGTTTATTTCATAACAACAACATATTCATTTGATATTATGTACAAAGGGGTTACAGCCTGAGACTCTGCCATAGGCCTCTTTTCAAATAGCCGCCATTGCAGCCTTGTCTTTCTCCATTGGAATATCTCGAGAAATTCCTAGGAACATTGGCTGATCTCCTCTGGTTAAAAATAGTAGAGGCTGAAATCTCGTTTGGCTTTAATTTAATTTATAAGTAAAATTCATCCTCAGAAATA
>JBCAUI010393511.1:0-14466 GCA_038406195.1 Haplosyllis anthogorgicola | reverse complement strand
ATTAAGGGGCTTTCTTTTGTGTTGAAAATATCGATATAAGCGGGGAAATCGATATATGAATATCGATATAAGTGGAACAATTAACATTGGGGTCAATGGAAGAAATTTGGCGCGGGAAAAAATATTTATATAAGCGGGATATCGATATAAGCGATATCGATATAAGCGGGCAGGAGTGTAGTTTGCGCATGTTTTTTTTTCAGTTAAATTAAGGTTACATGTATGGTTTGCAGATTATGCTGAACGACTGGCGTTTTACATTTTCTATTACCAGAAACATGTCACACTGTGAGGGCCTGGATCTTAACGTCCATCTTTCCGCCAAAACGAATACACTCGTCCCCGGATATATCGATATTTTTGGTGCGGAAAAATGGCATCGATATAAGCGGGATATCGATATATAGGATATCGATATCCGGGGAGGAGTGTAATATTTTAAAATATGGATGGTTTTCAAAACGTGTCCGAGTGTGGCTGATGTGAATAAGAAATTGACGGACAACTTTGAAACATCGTCCGTCATTTTGGTGGACTAAACTTTTGTAAAGACTGATGCCTGTCACCTGTGACAGCACCATATTATGGTTATCTCTGGCAAACAGATTGCACATAATGTAAAGTAATTAACAAAAGAATAGTCCTAACAACTAGCGACGGTTTTTACATTAGCACATGGTTTTATACTTAATTTAACATAAGGTCTAAAAACAAAAAGCTGCCACCTGGTGATGGTTTTGTTTATTAGCAAATGGTTGTAAAGATTGACCTGTCACCATGGTTAATTATCTTTATCAGGATTTCTTGTCGGTTTGCGGTAGAATGGTTATTGTGGTATTGCCTGCAGGAATATTGGATACGGGTGTATTCATCATGGTTAGTGGACCCTAAAATAAAAATAACAGTTAATGTTCATCCATCCTTCCATATTAAACCAATGCATGATAATTTTCATGTCTAATCTCTAATCTATGACAGATACAGTTCTTTCTTTCAAATATTTAAAACTCTTTTTAATCTACGGACGTTTTCAAGTCTATTAGAAACATAACACAGACAGCATCTTCATGATATTCAGTGTAAATAATTTAGTTTGTAGCTTAGCTGGCGTTTGTTAATCACTAATAAGATACATGATACAAGAAGTAACAATTGAAATAAGAACCGCAAGATAAGTGTTTAATGATGAAATAAAAGAAACTTTCATCTTCAAATTACTTTACTCAAATAACAGGTCCAATTGCTATTCAAATATACAACATACCATTCATGAACACCATAGTCAAGGCCAGGGAATTTGGCTTTCTTTTTATCAATTTAGATAATCATATAACTGTAGCCAGGTATCTCAGATGATTCCAGCTGGGGAATCCCAAGATTCGGCGTCATTGATGAGGTTCTGCCGGGATTTAAGGCAAAGTGGATTGATAGGGTCAATGAGACGGGTTATTCAAAACCCAGGGCCTGCACCGGGTTATTACTAGTTTATTACGAGATTAAGTTACCTGTAAACTGAGTATACCGCTAGATGATGCTGCTGCACTAATAATACGTGGTGTCGGGGGAATCGCCGGCGTCTCAATTTTTGGACCCTCTTCCAAGTCTGTAATAATATAAACACAAAGCCTTAAGACATTACTATTTAGAATGGAAATGTTTATTAGAAGTACTGAGAACGTGTCTCTGACCAGACATTAGTGAGGTCAAGCTGCCCGTTTAACGTCAACTTGTACGTGTAGAAGAATACTGAATCACCTGATTCCCCTCAGTGACGAATGTAATGCTGCCGAGATACTCTGTGGCATTACGTTCTTCCCTGAGGGGAATTTGGTGATTTCAAGTGACATATTTCTTTTGTTTGAAATTACAGTTTTTAACTGCTTTATTTTAAACATACACGTTGTAACAGTCTGAAACGCGACCCTGACTCGGCAGCGCGCATTAGTGTAGAAACGAATACCGATGTATTGATCAGTGAATTGAAAATAATCACGACAATCAATTCTAACTGTTATCATTGGATCATTGACACTAATTAATTTAGGTGCATATTTAAATAAAATTTGACATTTTTTAAAAATGAATTCAGTGAATAATTTTTGTCTTCATTAAGATTTACAAATGTGCATATTTCAATTAAAGTTGACATTTTTTAAAAAGAATTCAGTGAATAATTTTTGTCTTCATTAAGATTTATAAATGGAAGTAAAGCATGCTGGAAATCTATATTATTGGTCCAATGGAAACATCAAGGATGCAATGAAAAATTAGAACGAGTTCCTTTAAATGTGATATAACAATTTTTTTTTGGTGGGGAGGAGGCAATTCTTCACATATCTGTATATTTTTATCATACAAAGTAAACCTGATGATGAATTGCATAATTGATCGATTTTAGTGGTTCGATGATCGATGACAGCTTTAGGCCAATGACCCACCTCTACTTTAGTGGCGCGCACTCCTGAGCCATGGCTGGGGAACGATACGTACTCCTAAGACCATGCGCTCCCAGTCCTGGTACAACGTACAGGTACGAGAAAAATGTGTAGTTTGACCTCAACTGAATGCTTTTAATCTAAAAATATTGAGGGAGACAGACGAGACAGGCAAGTCATACCCGCCTACTTTTGTTATCGTCTTCTTGCATACATAAATAGCGCACTGTTGCTTTGCATAAAGTAAACTACTGGTATACCTGTAACTCCAGTCTCCAGACTAATCTGTCCGGATTCCCTCTGTTGTGTAAAGATCGGACAATTCTTGTGTGCTAACAGCAGTGACTTCAATTGAGCGACCTCACCACGAAGTAAATTCACTTCACTCTGCAAGAAAAACCAGATGTGTCCTTTTGCTAAACCACAGTAAATAATGAACTGAATTCCCACACAATGCGACAAAAACGATCTGCTGTTTAGGTTTGACATAAATACAGGCCTCCTTAATATGCTGAATATGTAAAATGTTATCTTCTTGGAGCCCAATAAGTCACCACAACTTCCTCGAGGTTACAAATTTTAAAAATAAATGCGTGCATTTACAACTATAGAGAAAATTTCTCCATTCTACATAACTATGGTATAATATTTTCGATAATATTAACCTCTGATTCTGATCATTCGTGTGCGGTAAATAGGTGAAATAGTTTACCAGCGTCAACTGTAGTTACATAAAAGCACACGAATTATCGTCTTACAGGTAATTTAACAATAACACAAATCAAACCTGCAGTTTTGTGTTTGTGTTCTGGAGTTCTTCTGCTTTGTACTCCAGACTACCGATCCAACTCTTTCTCTTCTGACGACATCGTGCTGCAGCCGCTCTGTAAATTTTTTTTATCACATTTACACATAAACATATGCTAAATCCAATGTTATGCACACGCCTAAATACGATTAAGATGTGTAAAATATAGTAACCTTACATAAATTCGACTTCATTGCACAATAAACACCAAAGAAATTATGTCCATGTTCCATGACAGAAAGTTTCACGAAAACTGCTGCCATCTACAGTGGGTAATATAATTAAAACATGAGCACAATTTACCTGTTTCTCTCAAGAAATTTTCTACGTCTCTGGTCTGGGTCTTCCTCCGACCCCTTGCGTTGTCGCTTGAACGGCGTAGACGTGTCGGCAGCCTGCATCTGTACCTGAAATTAATTTAAATTTGAATTCAGAATTCAGTTTGCAATCTGTGTCCCGCATACATTACCCAATTTCACGGCAACAAAAATATTTTCATGATTGACAATAGCGTTAATGTCGTCCAAGTGATTAAATTAAAAAGAAATTCTTGTTCAGGTTTTTGACTAATGTGCGGCAATGTGAGGTAAGAAATAAAATTTTATTATTCGCAGCTTGATATCATATTTTAATACCTGAGGCGAAGTAGCAGCAGGCTTCTGTATGGTAATAGATGGCCCTGTCTGAAGGATGACAGGGTTGTTCATCGGAATCGCTGACGACATAAGCGGAGACTTTAGTATCGTCACAGCCCTGCCTGACTACAATTTGAGATCAAGAGGAACTGATGAGGCTCTTGAAATTAAATTTGAGTTAATTTTGAATCCTGCAAGTCCCACCCAAACAAAACCTTGCAAAGTAATGGAATAGTTTATACAAGAACAGGGTGGCCACGCTCAGGTTATGATCAAGTCCCTGTCTTTTCCCTGTGTTCGCATTTTATTCCCTGTGTTTTTTTATTACAATTTTTTTTTTCGTTTGTACATGGGATCCACCATCCCTTGCTGCTATCCTTTCCTCCCTTTTACTACACAGAAAGTTTTCTTAGGTTGAACTAAGAAACTGGAATAAAGTGTCATTGGTTATGATAAAATATGGAAATTTGGGGAAACATGCTGAGCGAAGCGAGGCTAAAAAAAAATTGGGGGTACAGAAACTGATAAAAGGGCAATTCACTACAAAATACTAAATTTTTGGAAACATTTGAAAAATTTCCGTGTTTTAAAAAATTCCCTGTGTTGCAGCCAAATTCCCTGTGTTTTCCCTGTCTGGAAAAGCTAACATCCAAATTCCCTGTTTTCCCTGTACCGTGGCCACTCTGAAGAAGTAACACGACCATTTAATTGAAAATTACGTCTCCTTCAATGGCACACTGAGATGCATGTGTATCTGTGAAATACAGTAGAACCTACTTTGAACGGCCACTACATTTCACAACAAAAAGTGGCTGTAAAACACGAGTGACCTTACAAAGGAGAGGTGTCAGGGCAGATGATCACCAGCATTGTACTATTATTTTACACTGAGATCCGAACTTTCCGATAAATTTATATGAAAATAACCTACGATTGTCTAGTTACAGACAAACCAAACATTTCCTTTTAACTTTTAATTAGCATTATTATTGATTATTCTTTTACCATACTTGGAAAGAAATACTACAAAATATGTTTGAAATGTCTTGAAAATGTTCCATGAAACATCGTAAAAGTGCCCAAAAATTGTTGCAAAATTGGTGAAAACGGCCTATTTTAGTGGCCGTATACCAGGGTGGCCATAAATAAAGATGAAATGGAAGAGATTACAATCAAAATTGGCCGTATAAGGCAGGTGACCTTACAAAGCAGTGATCGTTCAAAGCAAGTTCCACTGTATACGTTTTAGTTGTCTCTTGTCCTTTTATTACGTTTCTGTGGCAATTATGAAGCCCGACACTCCTTGCCTCCAAAGTGAAATTTATCTTGGAATTCAAAACATTGACTCAAAATTTTCAGAATAATGATCGGAAGGATACAGAAAATTGGTCAAATAACCATCTAAATTATATAACATTCGTGCGCAAATGTTTCAACACATGTCATGTTGTGATATTTTCCTGTTTTATGTCGGAAAGTTCGTTACTTCTCCACATTTAAAACGTTAAAAGAATTTTTGTTGGTGGATCACATTCCTTGCCCCTCTCCAAAATCAAAAATTTGCAAAATTAAAAAAATAATTACAACAAAGGAATCAGAGGCCAAGTAGCTAAAAATCAAACACAATGTAAATATTTTACACCTTACAGAAGCTTCAGTCCACAACCGAAAATTATGCGACAAACTAGTTTGTTTTCCCCCGACGATACAAAAAACCAAACTATTGATGGTGTGAAATAAACTGTACACTTACATGTTGCGCAGTGACCCTGTCCACTGCTTCAGTCATCACCTGCATGTTGCTGTTAAACACGCTCTGCTGCTGCTGTTGCGCGGAATTCTGTGTTAAAGTCTGTTTCAGTTTCTGTCGAAAGAACAGGAAACCACAATAAAAATAGTCTTCGGTTTTTTTTCTTTTTTATTTGGACGGAAGGAAATTAAACAAATGAAAAATGAGATCATAGGTTTATTCAATGGATCACGATCCACTTCCTTAAGGTTAAATTTTCCACTGTTTTTATGCCAATTCCTCGACATTATTCTCATATTCGTATTTTTTGTATAGTCTTGAGAATTTTGAGTGGGCTGTTGGATATCAGTCCACTAATAAGTAATTTTTCTTACGTCGGAAAAAAACAATCAAATTGAAATAAGTCATGCATAGCTACTTGCTAGGCCAATTTACACATAAGATAAAGAAGAAGATTTTCCAATTATTTTTCCCCTGTGACACAGATTACCCCGTTGAGACGGATAAACGTTTCAATTCAAAACGTAAAACGATGATAGTACGAACCTGTTTGGTTGTGGCGGATGCGTTAACTTTACCAGTTGAGCTGCTTGGTTCTTGTTTGATAACGAAGGATTTAGTCGCGCTGGTTGTCGAACTGATGCTGCCTGAAGCCTGAGTTACTGTAAAATAAACAATATTCATGAAGCTGCAAGACAGTAATGTGTTATTTATGGAAAAGAAACGGCGTGAGGAAGTCCGTAGACTTCCCCAATCTTCACAGACCGTCACTATGTAATTGATCATTATCTTGTCTTCTCTTCCTTTCTGAGGTGACAATGTGGTCATATTTAGACCCCAATATACTTGTAGATAAACAATCCCATTCGAGAGTCCTCTCAAAACTGAAATTACTGATCATGCATACATGTACTAATTGTGTATTGTGTACAATAAAATATGCAATAGGCTAAACACTTCTCCTAAAACATCCGCAACGCAGTCAATTTTCGGCAATCTTTTTGACACGCCCATGCACACATACTTCGCAAAAAAAATAAAAATAAAAAAAGAAAAGAACTTTCAGTCAAAATGAAGTAAGTTGAATATTGATTACACTTGTACGAGGATTAAGCATGTACGCACCACTGCATTACAACATATCCTATTGGTCAAACTTCTTAAGAACATTTGACTTGCATCGCCTGATAGCAGGAAGTGCAAGTTGCACCATTTTTCACAATGTACACGTACGTGTAAAAAAAAATAAACATGGGAAAACCACACACCTTGCACTTTCTCTTGTGCATCTGCAGCATATTTATCGGATTACGGGGAGATCTTCACCTTATTTGGGGTGAGCAATGGTTTAAAGAATATTCCATTGTTACTCCATAATATTTGTAGTAAACCAAAAAATTTCCCGAAAGGGTGCGAACAATGTTCATCCTGGGGATGTCGCAAAAGAAAAACACATTTTAAAGAGTGGTCTAACAAGCATGCCCCTTGAACCGCAAAGAAACCATGCCGTACAACCAACTTGCATCGGAGATGAAACAAATGCGAGGTCATTTTCTAATCTTCTCCCAAATCTTATCGCAGAGCACCACCATCTTTTAACTCTTGATGCACCTTGCTGACGAAACAATTTTTTTTTGTGTTTGAGGAAAAACCAATTACCGTCAGGGGTTAATTGGCACGGAAATGGCACAAATACGATGAATGAAAGCATACCCTTGAATACATGCAAGACTGTATTGAGGAGCAATATGCCTGAACTAATCAACAGTGACGGATGACATCCCGGTCCGATCGAAATAAATATTAGACGATTCGAATGACTAGGCGGAGTCACGTACAATGAACAAAAGATTTCTTGGCCTTATTGCAGCTAGGAAGAAAAATGTTACTCCCACTTCTTGGAACCGCATTTTATGGTTCAATGCTTCCTTCCTAGTTTTAAAGTGGCCACATGTGATTGGTTTAAAATAAATCGCGACGCAAGCATTTCCGTCGATGATTTTTTACGACTTTACTATTTTCTTTCATTTTAAGGACATTATTCAGGACACTAAACTAGGTCATATGAATGGGACCAATCGGTCCACTGAACCTAATTTCATTGACAAAATTGCACAAAAAAACAAACTCAGAACGAAGCATTTAGCAACTGTGCAATGGTCTTGAAGAAAAATGCAGCTCCCAAAATAAGAATATTGAAACGAATTCTAGAATCAGTTGGTCAGTGGGGTTGGGTAGGGTGGGTGCTAAAGGTTTGAACTGGGCATAACCTCTTCAAGTCGGTTTTCTAATCGGACTGCAAACAATGTGAGAATAATTATATCCGAGTACTGAGCATATTCATGCAAATTTTAACAAATCAATTGGGTAATTTATACACTTTGCCACACACTTTATGATACATTTCCCATATTTCTGGTATAAAATAAGGAATTATCGCATTCTGTAACATTTGTCCTCGGGTCAAGGCTTTCCATGACACAGCACTTCCTTAAATTATACCCTGTAAAATGACCTCACCTGCTTTGCACTTAGTTCAATGGTTTGGCAAAAAATGGGCTTTGTGAGACTGTTACCACACCCAGCCCAGGGCTGACTCAAAGATACACCAAAAGAATATATACGAAACACACAGACAAAGGAATCTTTTTTGTACCAAACTTTGAAGAAAACTATTGCATGTGCACATCTGTCCTCACATAATTCAATATATTTGATGCAAAATATTATTTAATCGAATAAAATATAAGAGTGAAATGCGGCTTGAAGAAAAGTTCTTTTACGAAGCAAATTATCAAAGATATTTATGCTCGATCAAATTATCTGAGGGCTGGTGTAATGCATGTGAAAAACACCAAATCCTCAGTTGTCTTACCAATTGGAGCAACAGCTTGAGGTGTGATCGCTGCAGGTATCTGCACTGGTACAGTCTGACCGTTCGGTAACTGCAGCAACACTTGCATAACGTGCGTCGTTACTGCTGGTTCCGTTTTCAAGACGGTTGTCGTCACTTGTGTCGTCTGTACTGAGGGCGCAACAGCTGCGGGAATTACTGCTGTGTTGGCATGTCGAATCTGTTGAACCCTTTAATATTGTAAATAAAATAAAAAGAACTTATGTAAGTGTTTGTGGAATTGAGGAAATTATTATATTACTTAATGTTTATTTTAACCCACTTCAAAAAGAATGCAAAACCACGGTTTTTGGTGGATATGATTAGGGTACGGTTCCATATTTCTAATTCTTTTCATTCAACCACACATAGTTCCTACCTCAAGGAATGTATTTCACAACACAGCATATGCAATTGTTACTAATGATATGGTTAATTGCAGGCTGCATCTTTTAAAAAACTTTTATTTGAACAATTTTACTTTTTCGAGAAGATGCATACCTTTGACGTTACAGGATAATGTATGTCTTACTGACTACACATTCAGTGTTAAATGAAACCACGGATTTGACTTACGGTGCAGGTGATGCTGTTGTGACTTGAACGGTTGTCAGTTGTTGTTGCGGTGCTGTTGCAGGAAGAGACGAACTCTCATCTGATAATAAGTCAACAGATGATTGGACGCTGAGAGGCCCATCCACAACCAACTCTTCTTCTGATTGGCTACTGACGTCATCCACAGTGATCAGTGGTTCAGATACTGATGTGTGAGGTGAGGCCTTTGCCTAATATAAAATATATAATGCTAGTGTTCAACAAAAGCTAGCCAAACATATTAAAAAGTGGGCTCTGCTAACAGGTACAGACGGCCTTTCTCAGGAAATTCCGAACGATAGCATTGACAATTATATAAACCGAGTATTTTCTATTATAAATCGTGTTTATTTAACAATCGGAATACAGTACATGTAACGTCTATGGAGAATAAAAAACATTTGAAAAAGAAAATACAGTAGAACCTGTCTTGCGCGACACTCAACTTTTTCCACCCAAAAGTGTTGTAAAAGGCAGGATGTCGCTCAAGACAGGGTCATTTAAACTGGTTTTAACTACTTTGTATGCGATGGAAAAGTGTCGCTCAAGACAGATGTCGTTCAAGATAGGTTTTACTGTACATATATACTTTCTCAAATAATTAATGTACTGCATTTTTTGTGTAATAAAATGTGATTTCATCGTTCCATTGATGTTGGGGAATATGTACCGGCACTTACGGTCTCAATTATGGTTTGTAACTTGCTTTTAATCGGTAAATATCGGGGTTGAGTGAGTAAGTATTTTCTATCTTTCTTGTTTGGTTAGCCTGTAATAATTCGACGCTCTAGTAATCTAGAACGGGAATATTGACGGGGGCAAAAAAATAAAGGTAATTTTAAAAATATATTTCTTCCTTTGGCGATGATTTGATGATTTATCAGTGCAAATTACTGATAATATTGATATGGTTCGGGGATAACAGTATGCCCAATGGTGTACGTAAATAGTTGATGATTGCAAAGGCGTACATGAACGTGCATGACAGCATGCAGTGGGTGCAAATTATACTGTATTTTCATTTGTAATCAAATATCAAAACATTTACCACAGGTGAAGCTAATTTGTGCGTCGAGTCCTCAGCCAGAGGGAACTTCCGTTTTTTTGCAGGTGATGAGTTTGTACTGGTACTACTGACACGCAGATCCATCGCCACCGTTACGAGAGGCGATCCTCTTTCACTCTGTAATTGCAGTCAATTTTGAATGCATTACAAAAACAGTTACACTTTTTTCTTCCGCTAATTTCTAGAGCATAACCATGAAAAGGCAATATATAGATTTTCGTCATGTTCCAAAGGAATTCGGATCTTCATTTTGACGATATTTAACTGTATAAGACAAGAACGTGTAAATTATACCGAGCTACAACATCGTCATGCATGAATGCACCTTGTGGTGTGCCAGTGCCATGCCCAGAGAATTAATCTTTTGTTTAACTGTTCTATTGATGCACCTTTTAACCCCCAATGGACTCAAGATTTTTTCATGCAGCATTGTGCATACCCATATGTTCATTCATGAATGTTGCATTCTTCTACTAGGCAATAGTTTCCTTTTGCTCTTTAGGTGTATTTTGCCAACTGATGTCCTGAATTAACACATCATCAAACATGTAAAGTCTTCAATACCTTCACGATCGGTGTGTCGAGTGTTGATCCCACTTCCGTGGGTCCGGGAAGAGGGATGAACTCCGGAGTGGCAGCGACAATTGGGGGATTTTCAGCCTGTGAAAGAAATGGAACAAGTCTTGTTAACTTAACTAGTAGTGGTCCATATAATAGCACACTTAACAACTTTCCACTCAATATCAATGTGACCGTGGGAAATAGCCTTTAATTTTGTAACATTTTACTCAATCAATACTCTTTAAAATCAAACTAAGTATGGGCACATAAGTCTATCATAGTTAAACCTAATGCACAGGTCTTACCTGAGGACTAGGCAATCCTGGCACTGGAGTATGGAGTGTTCCATTGTAACCTGGACCTGGCAGTGGAACATGCTGGTAAAGATAAAATAATAATAACATAACAATAACAAGTGATAGCATGTTATTTTACATTTTGGTTATTTCAGATCAAAACAGAACACTGCACACAAAGAATTTTTGTTTTCTTGTGAGCATTTCCAGTTCATGTACTTCTGAAATTTGTTTGTTTCGACAAATCATACAAATGTAACAAATAATAACCTAAAACTCACAAAGTACATTTTTGCACGAACAAGTAAATGCAATGAATTTTTCCCACTCGAGAACAAAAGAAAAGAAAAGAAGAATCGAATCTAATGACAACAAATCTTAAAGTTGTTGGGTAATTCTCGCCATCTCTACCAAGTGCATATTTACTTGTAAACCTTTTTTCGCTTCATCCATATTAATGTTATCTAATTAGCGGCTGTCATATCACAACTATTGAAAAAGCAGAAGCCTAATGTAGAGTAGAAGCTGCTTTAACAAGCCACTGCTTTATGTAGTCACCTGGCATTTGCGGCCAAATTTCAGTTATTTTTCTTTTATCTTTTGTTTATTTTGTGGCCATCCTGTCCTACAAAATTTGCATTCACCTGTTGACTATTTTAATTTTAACAGCCATTTTTTTAAACATTCTCACACAGTCTATGGTCAATGTTAATAATAGGTATTCTAAATATTCTCAAATGTGGCTGCAGTCCAACATTTTTTTTTCAAAAATGTAAACTATTTGTTATGTTTTCATACTTAAATGACCGCCGTGGTCGCCACTAGTTCGTGAGCCCACCTGTCAATTTTCTTCATGAGTAATGGTGACATTTTAAATCAGGTTTCACTGTATGTACAAAAATATATTTACGTCATTGGTGTTAGCTTTACGGAAAGCTTCGTCAAACGGGCTCTTCGTCAACTCATGGAATAAGCCGATCTCCTCCCCATATTTTAAAAACTTCGTGGGTGTCGGAGTTTGATCTGAAAACAAAATTCATGATACAATGCTTAATTTTCGTGATGTATTTTTTTAGTTATTGTATTAAGCTTTTTTATTTCATTGTTTGAATTAAATTTCCTGTCGCACTTTGAAATCAAGTTTTAAAGAAAAATCAAAAGAAAAGATACTAAAATAGCAGGTGAAACATGTCAGATGCAACAAATATTGCCACCTGAAACATATCGCAGAGTTTTGTTGAGAGTCAATTGAAAAACAAAAATTTTAATTTCGTTGACATTTACAAACAGTTCGGCTTAATGGGGGCTAAATTAAATTAACTTTTTTATTTGTTTTCCGATCAGTGCACTTTGAAAATCCTGCCAGTGCAATGTAATCAAAATATTTGAAAAGGGCCTAACGCAGAAATTCATACAAAAATAACTGGTGGTAGATTTGTGCTTTAATTATTTGTCTAATCTTATTTGCTATCATACCCGTTCTACTTTTAAAGTATTTTAAAGTATATATTATGGACAAATGAACGAAACAAAAACTAACCTGCAAATATTGCGGAAGAGAGTTTGCCTCCACCAGCACTAAGCGTAAGAGACATGTTGTGTTTCAGCTTGTGCATGTTTAAGTGATCCTCTGTCGCAAAACGCTGTAATAAGAAGACGTAAATAACGTGTTGCATTATTGGACCTGTTTGCCTTAAGTGTGATATCGCCCCGTCAGGGTTGATCAATTGGACTCGTCTGTGTGTCAATCAATTGTTTAAGGGCCCTGATTAACCTCTGTAATATTCAGTCTAGTCTTGTATGTCACGCTGTAAAGATGACTTGTAATATCTGTCTCGAATTATTCAATAAACTGTCTTGTCCTAAATGTACACCGGAGTCTTCATACTTGTTTATCTGGATCCAACCCAGTATCATAACAGCATGTATGAATTAGAATTAATGCAGCTAACTGCCTGTTGCACTCCCAATTTCCCTGATGTCTTATGCTCTTTAGACACAATTATGTGATACAGTAGAACTTTTCTTGAACGGCACCTGTTTGGGCGAAAGCTTGCTTTTTACGGCAGTTCTATTGTTGCCCGAATCCTTCTATGTTTATTTTACCAGTCTTGAGCAGCACTATGATTACTGCTTTTTACGGGATTATTCTCGTAACAAATAAGGGTGCCCCTCAGAAAAGGTCTACTGTATTGTACCAACACACAGTTATGTTGCTAACATAACTGTGTGAGCAACATTGATTTAAACTAATTCTCTTCAAATTAAACAAACTTCCACAAAATATACTCTGTCCTGAAAGCGATAAAGTGTTTAAAACTACAGTACACTCTAATACTTCTATTTTACAGCTACCTGGTAATGAACGACCACTTTCCGCTGGCAGAAGGAGCCGTCGTAGATGACAGGTTTTGTATTTATTTCGTTTATTCTGCTCTAACGGACATTTGAACTGCTGAAGTTGGTACTTACATTGCCGCATCCTGGCTCAATACATGCAAATGGCTTGTCATCGTCTCCCATTGGTTGCAAGCGGTCAGCCACTGCTCACTGGAAACAACAAAGTCATGTCAATTGAATAGGAATGTGATTGTTTCATTATCATGTTCGAGTTTCAATACTCAATTTCCATGTAAAACTTAGTAAAGCTGCCATTCTTGTATTGATCTTAGCACCCGGCACTTTATTTGGGAACAATAATTATAAGGTATGTGTCTTATCTACTATTAATTTGCACGATTGTTCATAACGATTCTTAATGGTCAATTCGGCATCTCTTGGTACTCAAAGGTTAAACTGACGCTGTGTAGTCACAATACATCCATACATGGTACATGCACAATGTGACGGGTACATCCAATCACGCGGGTGTCTATTCACGGACAAAACAGTACAGAATAACCTGTCATTTACGATCTCCAAATTATGCGACTATCTTTCCAATTCCGACCACAATGGCATGTACTAATGGTTTTAACAACATGCTTTGACTTGAGTTTGACTTTTTATCTGTGTACCTAAATTTCAAGTCATTAAAGATACATATTACAAACACTGCATGTCAACAAAATTAACAAGCAGGAATATCCAAATAATTTAGAAGTGCCGCCCAAATTGAAAAGTTGCCGTCCGTTCACATTCGAACTAGTGGAGGGCATCCAGCGTAATACCTCATATGTTGCGATTTCTAAAATAATCTATCGAAAAACATGGTGTCTGAGAACAAAATCTGTATCTTTATTGTTAAATTCTGCATTACCCTGCATTTTAGATGGCACTACTCACAAGTAAGTTGCCGCCCAAACAGTTAAAAGTTGCCGCCCAAATGTACGGTGGGCGGCACTTTTGGACAGGTGTTTTCGCCCCTTAAGTTTAAGTTTAAGTTTCAGTTAAGTTTTAGTTTCGATATCACGTCCGATGTTATAATC
>JBCAUI010393400.1:3278-14466 GCA_038406195.1 Haplosyllis anthogorgicola | reverse complement strand
TGAATATTCATTAATTTATTAATATTCAAATTTATCGGAAGTTTTAATAATGACTGAAATCTTTCAGATAAATTTTTACTCTTACATTTTATCACTATATCAATGAATCTAAAAACATTTGCCTTCAAATGGAAATGAATTCATTAAATATTGACTATTTATTAGCATACTACCTTAACATTTAAAAAAAAAATTAACGTACAAAGATATTTTTAATATTTTATAATTTTTTCATCATTTGTTTACATAAACAAACCTATGTTTTATCACTATATCCACATTATTACAATATATAAAAACTAAATAATTATACACCAAACAGATCATTATAATAATTAGCGTACTAGCTTGATACATTTCAAAATTTCTAATTAGAAAGTTGAATTAATTCAACTGAAAAAAAAAATCCTTTAGCATTTTTGTTCAAGCCACGTGGTATTAAAACTTTTGATTAGCTCCGATTCACCATCCTGAATATGTCTTCCGCGAAGTTACATTCATAGATTCATCCCGCCTAAGCCTTAGATTTAAAGAAAATAAAATCCCTCCTTTGACGGCGATCGTGAAGAAAGATCTTGTAAACGCACTACCCAGACTTCAACGTGTGCTACTTAGATCCCAAAGGTACTCCTTTGAAATTCAATATAGGAAGGGTGCTAACATGATTTTTGCAGATCATCTTTCTAGAAACATACAAAAGAATAGCACTGAAGAAAGTGTCCCAGGTCTTGACAAAAATTAACATCGCATCAGTTTGGCTCAATGCGAGTTTGGGGAAAATCACTGAAATACAACATGCTACCAAATCTGATTCAGAACTACAAATTCTGTCACGTTATGTCCTGGCAGCTTGGCCCGACAAAAGAAATGAAATTCCTGATTGCATATACCCTACTAGAATTTTCGAGACGAAATTAGTATTCTGGAGGGCGCGTTACTAATAGGATTCCTCATCATTATTCCACAAAAACTGTACCAGAGCGTATTGACCTAGATCCATAGAGGTCATTATGGAATTATTAAGTCTCGACTTCGAGCTAGAAATTCTGTGTACTGGCCTAACATCAATCTATACACAGAGCGGATCATATCTGAATGTGAAATTTGTCAGCAAAATCAGTGTGCAAAGAAAACAAGAAAAACTCATACCCAGTGAGTTCCCATGCCAACTGTGGCACAAGCTAGGAATATATCTATTTGATCACGAAGGGGGCCACTTCCAGGTCATTGTAGATTACTACTCCATCTTTATTTGTGCGCAAAGGTTGGAAAATGAAACATCTCAGAACGTTATTGATCACTTAGGTCAGGACTTAAATCTAATGGGAACTCGCAGTGAAATCTTTTCACATAATGGTCCTAGAATTTGGCACGTCTTGTGATATTACACACTCTCCTGTTAGTGCATACCACCACAGTGGTAATGGTCTCACTGAAGGAAATATTAGGACAGTTAAGCCTATCATGAGGAAAGCAGGTCCCAATTTTCAGAAACATCTGATCATTTGGAATAAATATACCAATTATCAGAGAGATCCAAAGATCACCAGCACAAATTCTTAACGACAGAGTGTACAGTACAGATTTACCCTCAGTTGCTAAATTCTCAGAAAAAAATCAGAGATGTCTTAGTTGATAGGAAAATCGAAAACACAGATCTGGACAGGTCAAATACTTTAGACAAGACCAAGGTTGGTGACCACATTAGGTACATGTCCAACCCAGACAGTAAATCGTACCCTAAATGGTCCAGATATGCTGTTCTTGAAAAACCTCACGAAAGAAAGTTCGCTATTAAAAGTGGTAAAACAGATCACACTATTTTCAGAAAAATAGCATGCATGTCAAGAAAGCAGTAGTGAGATAAAAAAAATTCCTGTACAAGAGGACCCACCGCAGTTGGATAAATCAGTACCTCCAAATCGTACATCACTAGATCTGGTAGAATAGTGAAAGTTCCAAACCGTTTAGATCTTTAGAAATAACTGCATGATTAACAAAGTTCGGTACTAAATTTTGTTTGCTTTAATTGAAATTTAAAGTATTCCTTAGACCTCAACATGTTTTTTAAATATGGGTCACAGAATCTTTTTGATGTCAAATGTAAACTTTGGCACCAATAATTTCCTAAAGTTGCTGAGGGAATACTGCTACTAAAATGTTTATTTGCCTTTGAGATTTTTCTTTTCAGGAATTCAAAGGCAGAGCGAACTTTTCCATAAACTCAAAAAAGAGATTGAAGAGCTTGTCTTTTTAAGCAATTTTATAAAAGTGTACCGACTTATGAATGTGTCAGACGGGTGCAAAATCACCGTCACTAGGATTAGCATATTCATAAAAACTTAGAGAATACATCTGTGTAAATTCAATTCTTTCCGACTTGGAATTTCATTTTTGTATTTTGTCTCAGGAGAGACTCGTTTATATCATTCTGTGTTCGTTGTAAATTTTATGCATGTAATTCGGAATTTCACTTTATCTTTCCTTTTACAGACAAAAGGAAATAATGAAAATCATCCTGGTATCTCTATTTTAATGCAAAGCACACTTAAGTATATGTCATTATACCGTAATTTAAGCAGTATTCCAATTCCGTCCAATTGATGTAAATTTGTAATTATCCCGCATTTGTACTACATTTGTCTCCACGAATTTGATGTTCCTTTACACCTTTTTAAGGTGACTTGAAATGCATGCAGTAATACTTCGGAAAGCAGTCTTTATGAAAGAAAATATTACTAAAAGGCCATATTTGAGCTGAATTGTTTCAATTCTTCCCAGATTCTGAGTACCAGCTGATTTAATGAGGTAATCAATACCTCAAGCCCATTGAAAAGCATTGTCAATCAGTAAAAGTTATTTCTAGATAAGTAAACCTTGATTGTTTTTTTCCAAATTTGTCTCAAAACTACTTTACATGTAATTAACTAGTGACAAATCTTTTCACAAAGAAGGAAAAAAAGTATCAAAAATAAAAAATCTACCATTCCTTTCAGTTCCCCTTTGTCAAATTCATCTACACCAAGTGCTATTTTTGTGTATGTCTTCATCCTCATTTTGGTGTGTTTTTTGTGTTTCTTTAATTATTGGAAATTTGATAAATAACCACTTCTAAGATGTCTGATAAGGTTGGGGATATGCATGTACACAAGTTTTAGGGTTACACCCAGCTGTGACATCACAAGGAATAGCCACAAGCAAAGCAAAATGATTCGTTCCACCTCATTGACCAGGTCTGCCTTTCAATTTACCTTAATCCACTAATGGCATGCGATAGACTTAAGTTTGTTCAGTATCAAAATCGTAATTTTTACATCATTTTCCAAGAATTCATGAAATTTCATGAAATACAGTTTGACATGAAATACTGGATTTAAATAATTTTGCCACCATTGAATTCCCCACACTCTATAACCTTTACTTAAAATTAGTCCCATTAAATTCTGAGCGCTTTTGGCCCTCACTTGTAAATTTATAAGCGACTTATAACTTTTTGGAATTCTTGTCAGATCTCTATAATTTTACTTTCAAAAGAAGGGCGACGTTATGTGCAGACATCTATAATAACGACCTTATTTATAACAATAAACAGTTCAATTCTAGATTGTTGAATTGAAGAACAAACCTTTCGTTATAGAGGTTTTATTCCAAATTAGATGTTCATCTAATTGACCTAATTTGCCTAATTAGGTACAGAACTACACCAGTACCATTTTTAGTATGTTAACTATTTATGGTATGCCAGTGATGCTGTTTTGGTTTGTGCAGATTACTGATATCAGTATTTTGTTACCAAATTAGTGCACTTGCCATTTTCAGCCTGTATCCAATTTGCAATTACAGAACAATGGATAGACATACTTTACATCAATTAGTCTCTGTTAGGAATTTGGCAAATCAGGTAATTTAGAGGAATTTGGTGATTTATAATTTGAAAAAACCCTCACTGAAAGTGACCAAATAAAATGCTCACCCCAAATCATATCATCAGTACTGGATACATGTTGCGTCCATCCAGGATCAGAACAGTAAGAACACAACGAACACGCCGCCTTTCCTTTGTTGATCACGAACTTGTCGAAAGATGTTCTCATCGTTTGAAGAGCACACATTTCCGCATCACCACTTCTTCTAAAATTCTTGCAATACAAGTCGTATTGTGAGTTGTCCTTAAAGTAAACATGGCTGACAGGTTCCATGGACAGTGTTACAGGAAAAAGTAGAGTTACTAATATCATGTTAATCATTTTGTCAAATTGTGAACTATTTTTGTTCCTTGGTTTCTTGGTTCCCGATTTTTTATATTAAAGCTGTAGAATCTCACTCTGCGCACATTTTATGCAAAACAAACGTCTATTAGTTTCAAAATAAAGAGGCGTGTAATTTTTTTTTGCTGATTCGCTTTTCTAAATACTAATTAGTAGACTAATTAACAAATTCCATATGAAATCGATTTTATGATTATATGGTAACTACAATTTGATGAAATGTAGCAGAAAGCTGTACATTTTCATCAAACATAGTCCATGTAATCAAAAAATCGATTCAACATGAAATTTATTAATTAGGAAATTAGTAATGGAAATTTTCAATAAGATCGGGTGAAGTTATCAAAAAGACGATGATCTTTTTCTTGCGGGTTCAGTGGTAAAATTTATCAAATGGTTCGAGTGTCGAAAATTATATCCGAACAGATGAAACTTTCAACACGTTTTACCTGCTCTCCACGAGACGAACAATAGCCAATTAATGTTTCCATAATTTCCTGTTGATGGTGCAATTTGCTTTGATGCCAGGTAAAACTGCCAGCAATAATGTACTCCATAGTTACAATAGCTGTTTCTCTACTAATGGGCTAGTGGCTCAATACCATTAGTCTATGATGGCGCAGATATCATCAGGGGGAAGGAAAGGCCGTGCATGTTTATGAGCTCTGTTTACATCCTCCATTTTGGTTTAATGGATCAATTTGTATTGGATAAATCCACTAAAATCTTTGTGTAAGGTATCATTCAAATAGATGTGGCCTGTGGTATTTGCAGTTGTAATTTTATGGTTACAGCATATAATAACTTGGATAACATGGTTGCAAGTCACACGCCCAGAAAATAAGTGGAAAATACGTGTATATTTATGCATATTCCTGCTAATATGAAGCTTCCTGAAGAAAATAAATATTCCATTGGTGTAATATACCATTATATCTTTATCATGGCAAAATTTTGGAGTTTTCCTAACATTCTTTCTTGATGAAACTTATAAAAAACATACCTGATATCAGTTACATTTTTTGAGTTTAGATTACTTCAGATTGGCTTAGCTTAGCTAAGCTCCAATAGCAAACGTACACAAGGAGTTCATATGCAAGCATGGAACCTAAATGAGAATGAGCTTCAATGCAACCATGGATGTTTCTCCCCCCTGATCATGTTGCATAATACTGCGTAAAATAAAATAAAAATCATTCAACAGCAATGTTGTAATATTTAAATAACCATACCTACTTTAACCATACTTTAACATTAAACATCATAAAATATAAACAAACACTTTAGCTTGAAGCATAGAAAAAAATTAAATTTTAAACAACACAATTTCGCTTTTTGATGTTGTTCGCGTCAAAGAATCTATTTGTTCAGGACATAATAGATGTATTCTTCGTGGACTGTGTTATGCCAAGGATAATTTGCAAAATTTGTCAAGTGAAGTATTGGTTTGGAATCTGCTCATTGTGTCGTAGGACTTATCACGTATTCAATTCAGGAATACTGAATCCGAAAATAGCTTATTGTTTTGATGTTTGTTAGTTCAAAACAATATGACACTTGTGTCTAGACAAATGAGTACATTACTTTTGATTCACTGCTATCATTTGTATATTTGTACTTATCATACTGCTATTTAATCTACATCAGAATACAATGTACACTACACGTTAAAATGTTATTAATCGCAGCAAGTCGACTTCATATTGGTATAATTCAGTGAGTCAACAGCAAAAGACTCAATAGCACAGTGTTAGCACCTCTGATTAAGTATCTGGATGTCCCCATTGAAGTCACCCTTTTACTCTACTGTATTTTGTTTATTTTTCAAATTTGCTACAGATATATCAAATTTGCAACCCTGGCTACATTTCTTAGCTTAGACTTTGTATTGCAATGAATATTCCAGCTTCTGAAATGTTGCTATGTTGTTCATGTTAATACACAACAAAAGTACAAAATAGAACCATTAAATAACTATCAAATGTTTAACGTCCCGTAACAATTAAATTTGAATTTTATTGAAACTCTATTGAGACAAAATTCATAGAAATTTAATGATTGGTAGCAGAAGCTCATAATCTTTGTATGTGTATGCTGCCTTGAACCTATGTAATCCGTTACAAAACACCCAATATATTTGTCACGCTATGGGGATTTCGCACTAGAAGATGCCGCCCTCTACGCATGCTCCACAGGCCATCAACGGGGATTCTCGATTTATGACAGATATTTAGACCGAGCTCTTTCAAAAACAAATACATTTGGTGTTCTCTTTTGTAAGACACTAATTTTGATTGATACGCGCTAGGTACAAACAGAAACAATTACCAATTTACAGGAAATATATCAGACGTGAATCTGCTGAACAGAGATAAGAACACTGATAGTCTGACGACTCTAAGGAGAGTCCGAAAAAGGGCACATGTTTGACTCTAAGATAGTTTGTTTAACTTAGGCGGTGTATGCGGTGAAGGGTTTTCAAACTCTTAATTTAGCTAAACACCAGAAGTTGATTTGAAAGTTCTTTGATCACATAAATTCAGAACTGTCATGGTTACAGTATTTAACATAAACAAAACTAATTCAATTCCTTTTTGTGTTTGGCTATTTTTGGACATTTATTTTTGAAGCGTACTCAGCAATAAAACAAATTGCGAGATTTATTTACCAACCATTTCCGAACCATTTAATCAGATCTGAAGGCCTCTAGAGCATGCAGCCATCTTTAGATTGGCTTTTAATTCACTCTTGGTCCATATGTGGTTAGTTTACCTGCTAATGTTCATGTTAGGCATGACACTGATTGACATATGTTTGCAATTAAATGTTGCACTTTCAACAAAAGCTGATTGTGTGATTTGTCAAATCTTACACTTTAACAATGAAGTGTAGATGCATGTCAAGCATCTTTATTCATAAGTGACAGTATGTTTAACAAATGCATTCATGTGTGAACTAATCTACCTGTGTTTTGATCAGCTCTATTCATCTATGCAGTGGACCTGACATTTCATATCAGACAAATCAAGTGGACTTTAAAGGCCTAACAACTCCCACAAGGACCTAAAAACTCCCACAAAGACGACCACTCTTTGACATACATTATCCTTAGGAGTGAAGTAGCAGTGCCATTTGTTGAATTAAAGATTTGTATAGATGGTTTGGTTATGAAATACATCTATCTACAAAGGAAATATTCCCGTTGATCACTCTTTATGTCTCAGAACCTTCCTCTAAAGTCACGCAGCCAAAAGACGCAACAACATTCAAAAGCCAGAGTTTTGTCAGCATACCTGCTACAGCAGGCTACAGATCCAGTTGATCCACAGGATTATACGGACAACATCAACCTTTTTCGATTAACTTCTGGCATAATGTTTCTATTTGGGTAAATAATTTCACAATATTTATCGTAAAACGCGACTAAATTTAGATGGATTACTAAAAGTGATTCACCTTCCCCTTCCTCAAGAATCAGTGTGTGATGGAGTCCCGACTGTGGGCTGGGATGCTGAAGATGAATCTGGCAGATCTACTCTGTGTACAATACACTAAATCTATCCTGTAGTATATATTTCACCAAACCACGGCGTAAAATTGGTAGCAGCCATATGTGGGATGGCAGGATGACGCAGCTGCAGTAACACCAAACATCTACACAGTACATAAGACCAGCAGAATCTCAAGATAAATTAACTTTAACTTTACTGCGTTTAGTGCGGGAACCACCCATATCGGTCTAAATAGAACTATTTACCCTATCCTTTTCCTTCCTTATTGATCTGTGTACGTGTAACCGAATCGCGAAACACTAAAGCCCAGTCTTGCCAGACAGCGTAAAATTTTATTATTACAATTATCATTAACGTTTGCTCGCTTACACACAAATGTGCACGCCTTGTACATCCTCTTGCTTAATGACCAGATAATTGCGAATAATCCAAGACAAAATAGAAACTGGGTAAAATCTAAAGTTGCAGTCGAGGACTAATCTATTTTAAACAGAGGCAGATCTTCATTTTTTACCGCCCGCATATGCTGGTAATGTTTTCAGTTCTGTCTGTCTGTCTCTCTGCATGTCTGTCTGTATCTGTATCTGTGTGTGTGTGTGTGTGTGTGTGTGTGTGTGTGTGTGTGTGTGTGTGTGTCTGGTGTCTGTCTGTCTGTCTGCCATCTGTCTGTTCATGCTGTACGTTTTGAATCCCTTAACCTTAATCTTAATAATATTTAAGTCAAGTTTGGGCATCAAGACCATCGAGTCAAGTCCAAGGACGCAGCAACAAAAATGGCAATTTTTTTTATCTACCATCTGTCAATGGCATATGCTTGTGAACAATACATAAGGTCAAAATATAAGTCAAGGTCATTTGAAGATCAAGGTCATTTGTGGGTTTTTTTATGAATTCCAATATGTTTTAATATTATTGAGCGGTAAGAGCGTTTTGCACTTAACCTAAAGTAATTGTCATCTGTATTATGGCGTTCACTTGCGCATTGCAGTTAATCGAGTATTTTGGAAATTCACTTTACTAACTAGACTAATAAGAACATGACACATGTAATGTAGCATTGTGTTAAACGTGATATGAAGATCAGTTTACCTTCAGTAATTCTTGATGTAATTTCCTACGTGCAGCAGCGCCGTTACGTTCAAATTTATGATTGTACGTTTCTTCACTCCGTCTCGTACAATTGCTTTTAATTATCTTTGTTCGTACTGTCTGGCTCAAAGCATTCAATTTTGCCATTCAGCAACAAGGTGTCCATCGTTTAAGATTTTCGGAAACTCAAGGTAAATATGATTATCAGTTCGGGAAGAAATTGTTAGTATGGTGCACTATGGTACCAAATCAGTACACAAAAATCGTGTAAGAACTTTACCTGGTGCCTTATAGGACAGGAATATTTCTGGACGCAGGCGTTAGCCTGTATATCCAGCTCGTCTACAGCTCCTTCATTTGTTTCATTGTCATTGAAGTCTAGCGGTTAGCAACCGGGCTGTAGTTGTCTCCTCTGTAGTTATATTTCATCTCATGCTCCTATTGTGTTTTCTTTTGTATTTTCATTATGTACCATACCCAAGGGGGTACCCTCACTCTGTGCATAGCTGTTCCTGACTGATATTTCTTTCTCTTTGTTGAGCAGTATTTATTAAGTCTTTCAGTTCCTCCTTCTGCTTCTTAGTTATGTCATGAGCAATTGTTACACTTTTGAAGGGTTCATTTGTTTCTCTTATTTTACTAAGGTTCTTGAATAATTCTCTTTTTCTCAGTATTTTTGAGTTCTATCAGAAGTGGTCTTTTGATATTGTCATTTATTTTCCCTAGTTGTGTGGCTCTTGTTATATGACTATCATTCATGTTCACCTGGCATACATTCTTGCATATTTCTATAAATTTTCTGATGTCTTCATTTCCCTGATCAGCATCTACCTCTTCTGCTTCTGGCAGGCCAAATACGATTATATTATTCCTCCTGTTTATTCTATCCTTTTCTTCAGTATCTCTTTCCATCAAAGTTTTTTCAATCACCCTTGTTATATTATCATTCTCTCCACTGTCTACTATGTTGGCCCATGTTTTCTGCTTCTTAATATCTTCTGTCATCTTATTTAATTTCATTTCAGCATCTTCAATTCTCTTCTGTAATTTTTCCAGTGTTGATGATTCTGCTTTTGTCATGAGTTTTGTTTCTGTATCTTTAGCCTTTGGTTAAGCATCTCAGTAAATTCCTTGCATTTATCTTCTATGCTTCTATCTTCAAGAACTGCTGTTTTGGCTAGCAATTTACATGGCTTGCAGTACCAGGCTAAATCAATATCTTCATTACTTGATAAAAACTTGTAGCCAGCATCTGATATATCAGTACACTTCACACAATGCCAGAGCTCACATCTATCACAGCATATAATCTTTGCATCTACCTCAATAAATACTTTTTGCAAGATGTACAAGTGAGAGATTCAGGTTCATTGGACTGCTCATTTATCAGAAATGTTTCTGTTTTCTCACTTTTGCTGTTTTTAGTCTTCTTGGCATCCTTCTTCCTGTCAACTCTAGGATTTATGATATCCTTTGCTGTCTTTGTTATCTGAATTTTGTTGAATATTTCCCAAAAAATTAGTTATGTAGATGGTAACTTCCCTTTCTGTTGTTTTCTTCACTCCTTGTTTCTTCCCTTTTACTTCTCTGTGAGATCTCTGCTTGTTTCTGTAGCAGTAGCTATGTCTTGGGGTCAGCAATATATGTTTTCCAATTTTGTTATCTTTTCACTGTTTGTTTCCATCTTTTTTGGTTGCTTTTAAATTCTCTGTGTGTTGATTCATCTTATTTGCAGTAGTTGTCAATTTTCCATTGTCTTGTTCCTTTGCTTTTCTGGGAAAATTAGTTTTTTTTGTTTTCTTTCATTGCTGCCGTCCCGTTGCTGACCGGAAGTGTTACCTCATGTTACCATATAGAAACTTTTTATTTTTACGTGCCCTTATGTACGCAATTGATACATTTTTGTGTAATGTGATAGAGGTTTCTTGATTTACTTTTCAAATGCCAACCTCCCATAAATATGGAGTTTGAGGTATTTTTCAATTTTTTTGGTAATTGTAAACATTTTGTGTGTGAAAGAAACATTTTTTTGGTCCCGTTACTGAAATTTCTAGCCATTTGAATTCCATACCATACCACTGATAAGCATAAAGCACAGCATGGAATTTTATTGTACTATTGTTATCCATTGGCAGATCCAGGGGGCGCGGGAGGCGCGCGCCCCCCTACAGCCGGAATTTTTTTCATTTTCATGCAGTTTTTGCCAATTTCGCCCCATTTTTTAGGGGTTTTTTGAAAAATTTTGGGTTGGTGGGGGGGGGAGGGGGGGAGGAGAGGGGGGGGGGGGGGGGGGGGGGGGGGGGGGGGGGGGGGGGGGGG
>JBCAUI010393289.1:0-14467 GCA_038406195.1 Haplosyllis anthogorgicola | reverse complement strand
TAAAATTATGCCCTATTTAATTAAATAATAAAATAGTCTAATTTTGCAATTTAAAATTTTGCCCTGGACAGCCTATCCAGTGTACTCAATACCATCTCCACAGTCAGCATATTAATTAGCTAATCTTCTAATTCAAGTTGTGTAGAATAGTTAGTGCTACACAGGTTTATTCCGCTCATCCAGCAAAGGGAGATGTCAGCGATCTCCCAGTAAATCGCTTATCATAACCGAGTTGTAAAATTGATAACTGGCCGGTGGCCATGTTGTGGGATGTATGGTAACCATCTGAGCTCATCACTGTTAGGTGAAGTAAGTGAGACGCCACTCATGCCAAGGCTGGGTGAGTTCTGGGGTTCGTTTGTGGACAATGTCAACTGTTGAATTAGATGCAGTGAGTTAGGTGTGATGAGCTTCCCTGGGTTCAAAAAATCATGAATCTGTCCATGCAACACATTTTGAAATTGGAGAATTATATGATTTTATTTAAAAACTTCTAATTGAAACATGGGCCATTTTGTTCATTCTGTTTCATTGTTCATTAATTTCGCAACTATTTCCAACTGTTCGTGTAGTTGACAGGGCTGCGTGTTAACCACTACATTGCCAATTCCACTAAATGAATTCTGATCCTAAACTTGGCGTTGTTTTATTTATCAGGGACTTGACACAGCGTAAAGTGAGGGATCGTTACAAGGAACGCATAGGCAAGGCCGAACTGACGAAGGAAGAACAAATCCAACTCAAAACATGCGTCATGACCGTCATTGATGAGATTGTGAGTACACACACACATACAAAGCGCGTCTTCATAAACTAAATGGACCTCCTTAACGCGCCGACGGTAACGATGTAATGTCAAGCCAATGAGGCTAATGCTCACGGGTAGCTCAACGCATGCTAAACGCACCAAAATTACCCTTCGCTTAGTTTATGAAGACAGGCTGACAAGGAGTTTATTCACTTCACGCTATAGCGCAGTGTGCCGATTTCCTGAATAAAAAATTGCAATCCCCGTTACTTTCCGATGTGAAGGTAGTGGGTCGAAGATGACTCACGAATTCTTGTGTTAAACGTTGTTTCAAAATTCGAGGCTTTAGTGAAACTGCCAACACTTCTGTTTTATGGTTTCAGAATGGTTTTATGGTTACATTTAAAATGTCAGTTTTAAATTCGTTTCAGGAAGTTAAATAGTTTGTGGTGGTGTCCCTTATTGTAATGAAAATGTTTCCAAGATTTAGGTGTGAGGGACAAAATGCCCTTCGATTTCTATAAAGTAGCGACAGCATACCAAAACAAGATTTTCACAAAGTTTACCTTTTCGTTTTGGGGATTCCCAATTCAGAACCCAGAGAACCTTTTTAAAACGGAGTATTTCGGTATGTCACAAGGCAGTGATGTTTGATACAGGTGCATAACTGTACATTCAACTTGCCCGGGGCTAATTCCTTGATTTGTTTTATTTAACTGTTTTACTGGTCCATGTTTTGTTTCATTGTACAATAATATGATTTGTGGATGAATTCCGGGAATTAAATCATATTTAACTAGATGTGGAGTTATATTAACTTGAAAAAGATCATTTCAAGATCATTTTAAGTCAGATGGAATCGCGAACAAAAAACCCTTGAAATTAATACGAATATATATTGTCCAGTTACCAATAGATGAATATTCCGAAACATGTTAAATGTTGACCTTGAATCAAATCTGACCTTGATGACCCCTGACCTGTTTTTGACCTTTGTAAAGAATAAAAGAAAGTACAACATTGTTTTGCGCATTTTCATAAACTAAGTGCATGCTAATTTTGGTGCATTTAGCATGCATTGAACTTTCTGGGAGCATGAACCTCATTGGCTTAACATTACATATTACCGTAAGTGCGTTAAGGGCTGTGCGTTTAGTTTATGAAGACGCGCTTATTATCGTTCCCTCATGGGTGACCGGTAATAAAAAATGGTTATATATTTAGTAAGCTCATCATTTTATCTATTACATAAATTTTCATTGAAGAAAAAATTCGTTTGAAAAAGTCACACATTAATTTGTTACAAAACCAAAACTGCCGAAGTCCCGCACAGAGTTTTGTTGGCCGGAGGCACTGTTGGTTTTTCCAGGCCTCGGTTAAACGTAAACACAGCGGTCCCCCTGCCGCTGTCACCGCTCGTAACGGTTGTCATTACGGTTTTATGTTCTTCGCAATTATAACTGTTTCCTGCGCATAAAATTACCGACTCAATTATTTTATGGATTTTTGGCAAAAATGAATCTTTTTGAGGATGTGGAGATGTTTAACATATTGGAATAAATTTACAGGGATTTTTAAGCAAATGTAAGTAATTCCAATTTATGAAGATAAATACATGTAAACCTGCATTAGGTTGGTATTCAATGCGTGGTCGTTGTGAAAAAGGGTAAAGAAGGATAACAGTAAATATGGATAATACTGAAAAGCCGTAAAAAGCACAAAACAGGCTTTTAAGATGGAATTGTAAGGATTCGTTTTTCAGAAGAACTGCCGCATAAAAATGCTGTGCTAAATAGATGTCCCTCGATACAGGTTCTACTCTATACAGACCTATTTTGGGCGGAAATTAGAAGTGGACGTAAAATCCAGGGACCGTGATTGTGAATTTTACTGTTTGAAAATTATAAATTAGTGCAACACAAAATGTCTATTTTGCTTTCAGAATGATGCGAAATTATCCCCGGAGAAGAAGGCAGACACACCAGTGCGCCACCCGCCCCCCTCAATACGCAAACGTAAGCGCAGCGCGTCGACAGAGTTTGCGAACAGTTCCAACGCCTCCAAAGGGTAAGTACATTGTTTCTTTGCTTTCCTTCATTTATTAGGCCAGACTTTTGTTTGATGGATTACGTTTCCATGGAGAATTTTTTTGAGGACGGCAATAAAAAAAGTTATTTTGCTTTGCTGTATATTTTCGCATTTTGATTAAAATGAACCGGATTGACACACAGTTTTCCTACTTCAAGTTCACAAGGAAACGAAAAGTTACAATTTAGGGTTATTTGGGCTCTTATTAAGTTTTTGAACAATTCACAATTTCTGGGAGCGGCAAGAAGCGTAATCTAACAAATAAAATAAAGCTGATTGATTCATTCTGACGCACGCTCTTTTGGCATGGTACACTTTCTACGTTTTAAATGTGTGATTGTACCAAGCATACGCACTTTAGAAGCACTATGGTACATTTGATAAATGCGGCAATCTCAAACGAAAGGGTCCCAATACGGTCGTATGAGAGATATGCAGAAGTACCAGACCTAACCGAATCTGGCAATATGGAAGAATTGATGAACTGGCCTGGTGGTCGAATACGTGAGCTGGAAAAGAAAGCCTTTGTTGCAGAGAGTTTTCATTCGCTTTTCTCGTTCCAAAATTTCACCGCATTCGCTTTAAATTAATTATTTTCGCTTTTGTTTTTCATGGAAGCAAGCTCATAACGGCTGTAAAACTACAACGCTTGTTGAAGGTTTAACCCTGCTTGTGAACTCGCCTAACAAACAGTACGTATTCATAAACTAAACGCACCGCCCTTAACGCACCAAGGGTAACAATGTAATGTTAAACCAATTACGCTAACGCTCATGGGAAGCTCGACACACCAAAATTAGCATCCGTTTAGTTTATGAACACGCACTGTTTATAGAAAGTTAATGCGAATCATCAGATTTGCGGTACAGATATGCCTACATTTTTTCAGTCGAGATAGGGATGAACTTGGGTCAATGCTTTTGTAACTACATTTTTTCTAAAAATAATGCTTTGTTCTTTGAAGCACAGCAAGCTATAAATGAATGGAATGAATGGAAATTCATTCGTGTCTGCTCCAGGCTCCAGTGGTAACTCAACCCATTTTCAATTGACTAGTGCGTTAATGGTAAAAAGAGGGGCATCTGCATAGTAATGTAATATTTGTTGAAAGGAGACACTTATTCATTTAAACTTTTTTGTGGTCTAGTAGCGAAAGTACGCCACAAACCAAGAAGCGAAAGAAGCTGAGCGCAGACGAAGCATTGGAGCAAGTTCTGGAGTCCGAGTCAGGTTCAGAGGAGGAGAATGAAGGAGCGGTGAGGAAAAAGTCTAAAAGCTCCAAGATCAGTTCGGAGGAGTCCTCCAGTGAGGAGGAACCCCTGGCGAAACTTAAGGACAAGATAGAAGAAAGTGAAGAAGAAAAGAGTGGAAATAAGAAAGCAAAGAAAGCGGTTGTGATTGAGATCTCGTCAGAGGATGAGTGTTTAGCGGACATGAGGAATAGATCCGAGAGTGAAGAGAGTGATGTGGAGGAGATGAAAAGAAAGAAGAAAAGTGAGAAAAAGACGGAAAAGAAAGATAAAGGAAAAGGGGCTGGAAAGGGAAAGATGAAAATGAAAATTATGGAAAGTTCTGAAAGTGAAAATAATACCAGTGAGGATGAAGATGATTCTAAGAAAGTTAAGAAAAATAAAAGTAAACAGGGGAAAGCAGGGAAGGGAAAAACCAAAGCGGATAAGAAAAAGGCAAAGGAAGTGCAAGAGAGTGAAGACAGTGACAGTGACTTAAAAACTCTGCAGAAAACAAAAACGAAAGTAAAAAGTAAGACGAAGGCTAAAAAGACTCCAGGTAGTGAAGATGACAGTGATTTTGAGACTGTGAAGGAAACAAAAAAGAAAGGTAAGAAAAAAGCCATGGAAAGTGAAGACAGTGAAAGTGATGACGAAAGCGTAAAGAAAAGGAAGGGGAAGTCAAGTGCTTTACCTGAAAGTGATAGTGACTCAGATTTTGTGGTGAAATCAAAGGGTAAAAGTAAAGCTAAAGGAAAGAGCAAAACATCCAGGAAACAACTGGATATTTCTGAGAGCGAATCGGAACCGGGCGTTGGAGATTCTGATTTCGACAGTAAACAGAAAGAAACGAAGAAAAAGAAGGCGGAAACAAAGAAGGAGAAAGCGAAGAAAAAACCCATCAGCTTCAGTTCTGAGGAAGAGAGTGAGTATCTTCAACAATTCAACACATGTACATTGTACAACCGCGTTTAACAGTGTTACATTAATCCATTTGAATGTTCAGCCAGATAGAAACTACTCTCTCTTTTCAATTAATTGAATAGGCGAGGCCGAAGACAAGGCAGACAGCAACAACATTAACAGTTCATCGTCTGATGAAGAACCACTGACGAAAAAGAAAAGTACTGTGAGTACTCACCATGTACGCTTTGCTGCCACTCGGGTAGAGTCAATAAAGAATTATACATCAAACATTTCCAGTGGTTTCGTAAACAGTGACTAGAAATGTGTGCGTGTGTGTACAAATTATATATACAAAAGTTGCCTTTGGCCATTTGTTGAATTGTTTACTTAGTTTACATAGTTGGTTGCAGTGAAGCGTAAATAACCTCTAAAACGTAGGTTGAAAAAGCTACGTTTATGTGAGCTAAATTAAGTTTTGGACGAGAAATCAACAACCCCCCCCCCCCTTGGCTTGAACCCGAAAGGGGAGCTCCAAAAAGTTCGAGCTAAACGTTAATTTTACAATAGATAACCTATTGAAGGGATATTTTAAAAGGTTCGAGCTAAGCAGAAGTTTGAGCAGAAGTGTTCGAGCTAAGCGGAATGACCTGTATTAATTTTTTTGTCCAGGCAAAATCTAAGGCCGCAAGTGATAGTGACTCGGACAGCGGGAGTGACGATGATGGACCGAAAAAGAAACCCGAGAAGAAGGCGGAAGCGAAAAGTAAAAGCACCGACAGCAAGAAACATTCATCTGCTAAATCTAAGGAGAGCGCAAAGCCTAAAAAGGTATGCTTTACAGAACACGAATTTACAGAACACCAGAATTCTCATTACACCGATAAATCTTAAGGAGAGCGCAAAGCCTAAAAAGGTATGTGTATTGATGTATAAATTTCCAAAGATTACGTGGTGAGGTTAGAGCGAAGTTTCACATTTAAAGATGTATCGAGACTTTTAAGACAATTTTCCACTGGAAAAACTCTATTATATGCGTCAAGTTTACTTGATATAGTCTCTAGAATTTCATGGGAGGACACTTTGAGCACATTGTCTTAATAAAAATCTTAAATCTTGAATTTTAAACCCCATCTTTCTAGTGTGCAAAAATCATTCGGTTATGTCGTAAATGTTTTGTTAGTTTTTATTTTTTAATCTAACTGTTTGGATTACATTAATGCTCGAAAAATATCCCAATACAATGTAGATCTGTTCACAGGGACAGGCGGAGAGTAAGGAGGAGCAGAGGCTGAAGAAGATGTTGCGCTCGACGCACCTGATGCCGGTCGGACGGCACTACACCAACAAATTCGGAGTAAGTACAATAACCTGGACTGTTTTATGTAACGCAATATAAATGAAATCAGTGGTTAATTAAAGAACTCTCTAACCTGACTTACTATCAGCAATGAATATCATTTAATGCATTGTCAATGTTATAAACTAGGGTTGCAACGACTAGCAAATTTATTAGTCGACTAGTCGGTATATAGTTTTTATCGACTAGACGACTAGTTGTATTACCGACTAGTCGACTAATTCGACAAGTCGTTGGAGCCCTGTTATAAACTGATCCTCTGAGAATTTCTTTTCGTGCACAATGTGCCCAACAGTATAGAATGTCGGTCATCACGAACTCGCCGTTTTACCTTCAGCACTTGAGAAGTTCGAAGGATCGTGTCGCCGCGATGAAGGAGATTCTGGTCGACGCCGGACTCAAAGGTCAGTACCTTCCACATTACATTAACTATCTAACTACCGTGAATTTGCCGAATTGTGGTTGAATTGTGCGTAAGGTTTAATTTTGAAGGCGCCTTAATTTAGACTATGTGTGAGTAATTTCCCAAAATTGGATTTCAGTAACAAGTTGTCAAAGCTATATAAACTCGGTGTGTATGCATGGCCTCAGAAAAAGAAAGGGTTAAAGGTTGCTATAAAACTGCACAATTCGGCAATTCACGTTGCTTGTCGGATTTACACACTGCCTCTCCACAGACTTTGCATCGTATCAGAGGTGCTTTACAATGCTTGCTTGTGCAAGGTCATTCAGTGTTGTCATTCCTTTATGAGGAGACGCCACCTCCAGGTTGTATGGCCGTGTATTTACTTAATTACACATAAGTTCGTCAGTAGATCAATCAGTGTGAATAACCAAAGTATGATAAAAAACCCGAGAAACTTCTGTTCTATTTTCCATTTTATTACTCTAGGGACATTATACCAAAGTTAAGCATCAACCACACAAATATGTACGATATTCGATGTCATTGTTAAGATGCATAACATGACACAACATAGAATGGTTATTATTTTATGTCTATTGTGGATAAGATCTGTACAGTTGGCTAAGCTAATATGTACGATAATATGTTTGAACTTAGCAAAGAATACGTTTTATACTCATTTGAATGAAGGTTGTTAGTATATCTCGTCAACGAAACAGTTTCCCGTAAATGTTTCATCGCACACTTTTAAGATCAGGTTTTCCACCAGTGTGTCTTCGAACATGATATTTTAATTTAGAATTGCACACAAAAACCTTATCACAGAAACCACACTTATAAAGTTTCTCACCAGTATGTGTTCGCGTGTGATAAACCAAGCCTTGTTTTGTTGATAACGATTTGTCACATGTATCACATTTATAACGTTTCTCACCAGTATGGGTTAGTAAATGTAATCTTAGACTCACAAGGTGGCTGAATAAGTGATCACAAACGTTACATTTATGAGGTTTTTCCTCCGGTGTGTGTTCTCTTGTGATTATCTAGACCTCGATTCGTTGCGAATGGTTTTTCACACACTTCACACTTATAAGGTTTCTCGCCCGTATGTGTTTGTATGTGGATCAGTAGACTGCCTCTGCGAGCGAAACATTTATCAGACATGTTACATACATAAGGTTTCTCCCCAGTGTGTTTCCGTATGTGAAAGTCTAGGCCTTGTTTCGTTGTGAAGGATTGATCACATATTACACTGATAGGGTTTCTCTCCAGTGTGTGTTCTTGCATGGAACTTCATGTGACCTTTTTGAGAGAATGACTTATTACAGACATCACACTTGTAGGGCTTGATACCAGTGTGTAATCGCACGTGAGTGTGCGGGTTGCCTTTGTGTGAGAATGTCTTATGGCATGTATCGCATTTATGAGGGCTTTCTCCAGTATGTGTTCTTATGTGATTGTCTAGAGTTCGTTTTATTGCAAATGATTCTTCACATATAATACATTTGTAAGACTTCTCATCAGTGTTTGACCGTCACATGTCACATGTGAAAAGTTTCTCTCCAGTATGTCTTCTCGTGTGTGACGTTAAGCTAATACAACACTTAAATGATTTATCACACAAGTCACATCGGTAAGTTTTTCTCCGGTAAGTGTTCGCAAATGGTAATCGAGCCTTTGTTTTGTTGCCAATGATTTGTTACACAAGTCACACTTATAAGGTTTCTCACTAGTGTGCGTTTGAATGTGCCATGTCAAAGCACCTTTTTGGATAAACGATTTGTTACATAAGTCACACTGATATGGTTTCTCACCGGTATGGGTTCTTATATGATTTATCAAATTCTGCTTTTCGGTAAAAGATTTTTCACACGAGTCACACTTATAAGGTTTCTCACCAATATGCGTTTTTATGTGATGGTCGTGATTGTACACTCCTCCCCGGATATATCGATATCGCTTATATCGATATCCCGCTTATATCGATGCTATTTTCCCGCACCAAAAATATCGATATATCCGGGGACAACTGTATTTCATTGTGAAGGATTTTTCACACAAGTTACAATTAAAAGGCTTCTCACCAGTATGTGTCCATAAGTGTCTTTTTAGGTCACTCCTTGTTAAGAAACATTTATCACACTCATTACACTTGTAAGGTTTCTCTCCAGTGTGTGTTTGTTTGTAGATCTGTATGTTTCCCCTCTGTGAGAAAGATTTATCACACATGTCACATACGTAAGGTTTCTCACCAGTGTGTGTTCGTGCATGGATCTGCATGTAACCTTTACGGGACAAAGATTGATCACAGATATTACACTTAAAGGGTATGTTACCATTGTGTGTTCTCATGTGATGACCCAGGTTGCTCTTGTGCGTGAAAGATTGATGACATATGTCACATACGTAAGGTTTTTCACCAGTGTGTGTTAGTCTATGATAGTCGAGACATTGTTTGATTGTGAATAGTTTTTCACACACGTCACACTTATAAGGCTTCTCTCCAGTGTGTGTTCGTTTGTGACGCTGCATGTTTCCCCTCTGTGAGAAGGATTTATCACATATGTCACATACGTAAGGCTTCTCACCAGTGTGCGTTCGTATATGGTCCTGTAGGTGACTTCTCAGAGTGAATGGTTTATCACAGACATTGCAGTTATGAGGTTTGGTGCCACTATGCATTCGCATGTGGCGTTGCAAGGGTTGTTTTTGCATGAATTACTTGTTGCACACATCACATGTGTACAGTTTTTCACCAGTATGTGTTCGCGTGTGATGATCTAGACCTTGTGTCCTCGGGAAAGTTTTATCGCACATGTCACATTTGTAAGGTTTATTTCCTGTGCTTGTTCTGGAGCATTGATCTAAGTAACTTTTTGTGGTGAAATCTCTCGCACACATTGTGCATTTATGAAGTTTATTTCCAACATGTGTTATTCTGCGACAATGTAGACCTCGTTTCGGTATGAATGGTTTCCCGCACAGATTGTATTGATGAAGTGTTGCATCATTGAGTGATCCTATCCAATGCGATAGATTTTCATCAGGCTGAAATAATTTTGCACAAACATCATGGCGGAACCTTCCTCGTTCCAAATACTTTACCTTGTAAATCCAAGAGAAACGGTGCACATTTACGTTACGTTTCTGTCAGCTCGTTTTCATAAACTTAACACCCATCCTTTAACATAACAAATGTTCAGCTCGTTTTCATAGACTTAACGCCCATCCTTTAACGCAACAACAAGCGTTAAATGTTGTATGTTGGTTTATTACAGAACGCTGGTCTGGTAGCGTTATGGAATAAACCGACATAATGCTACATTTTGTTGCATCATGGATGTGCATAAAGTTTATGAAAATGAACTGATGGTAGCGTTAGGTAATAAACCACTGTTAACACGTTAAAGGATGGGTGTTAAGTTTATGAAAACGCGCTGATTGTGTTTGAGCACAGTGTTCCCAAATGAATAGAATTTTCGTCGGCAGAGTCAATTGTATTACGTTTTTCTGCACTCAACGAAGAGAATACTCTGCAAAATAGAGAATGTTGCACCCAGAATGCCAAAATTTCATGACACAGATCGCAAAAATCAGCTTGGAACTCTGGTTAAAACCAGTAATTAAGTTGTAATCCAGAACAACTCATTGTTTTGCATGTCGCCTGAATACTCGCATAGTCATCCGAATACCACAAGTCAAGTGATCAATTTTACGTTTCAGTATGTCCAAAATGACACCATGCATAACAAGGACGCACTACCCTTTTTGAACATCAAATAAAACACTTCCAAAAAAAGGGCATGATTATCCTTCACCACAATTCTATTAGATTGCGAATGTTTTAACAAACTTGCGCCGTTTGCCCTCAACACAGAAGAAACACACTGACCAAGCCAGATCGTGAAATTACTATCAACAATCGAATTTCATGCTGAGCTCATTCAATTCTATTGTTTTGGGGAGCCAAAGTTTTAATAGTAATTTCATGATCTGATACTAACCTAAAAACAAGTGCAAAAAATGAAATAGTGTAATTGACCAATAATTTTATGTTGTTCGTCAATTACTGTAACTGCCGAATTTACAAAACAGTTTGCAGGGTCACCCACGGGAAAATGGTATCAGCAAAAATATTCGTTACTCAATAGCTCAAAATAAATGCTATTATTTTGAAAGACATTTAGTTATTAGAAACCAATAATTTAGTGTGTTTTCAAATCGACCCAATTAGTTTGGGTGGTAAAATTTGACAAAAGAGCTTAATGTCATAATAATGAAGTCTTTTCGAAATGTTCCGTAATTAAGAACTAGATGTAATTTCGTAGACACTGTAAGGAAAGCTTTTCTTTCAGTTTTAACACAATATACGTAGCATATGCTAATTTACGTATTACAGAGTTTATGACAAGAATTGCATTTCAGACTATGTATTTAAACCTACCTTGTAATCAACATGGTACACATAGTCGGCTGTCGAAATTTCCATTTAGTTTTTGTCATACGCTCTGTGATACGTGTAGCGAAAATATAACAGGGCTTTCAAATTATACACAAACAGAATACGGTAGTGTATTATCATATAGTCTTTTGCACTCAGACTTTAAACAAATGTGATACAAATTAATGACTGCTTATGCACACTTTAAAAAGGAAAAATGTGCCTGAGTGCTTAAAAGTGCAGAGAATTTTTTTTTTAATTGGTTAGAATGACATCCCATATTTCTTGTAACGATGAACAAGTGTGTAATAGATTTTGCTTGTTTCATGACATATTTTAGTTCCAAAAATTGCGTCATGACCACAGCTCTGGCATGCGGAACAGGCTTATTGTTGTCAAACTAAATGTAATTGTCACATATTGTTTTATGAAAAGAAATATATACCGTGAACAACTTTACTGAAACATAGGTTACATATCAGCAAATTGCAACGAACATTTAAGAAAAACTGCACTTTTCACAAAGAAACTCCCGTTGCTCCTTGACAGAGACGAGGGTTTTTGTATTTATTTTTGTGAGAAATATGGCTGTTAATTAAAGAAATTGTTTGATATGCAACTGTCAAAATAGTAATTGGTGTGAAAGTGTCCACAAATTTGATAATAAAGAGAATAAATAATAAAATGTGCTTTGTTATGTTCTTTTTCATATATTCATGCCAAATTATAGTGTATCACAGTGTAATATATCTCTGATTTGTGGTTTTCATAGCGAACAAACCCAAATCAGTTCAGAACTAAACAGAAACTATACAAGGAAGAAAAATGAATAATGGTAACCCTTTTAAATGCCAAACAACAACAAAGATTTGGTGATGTATGCATGGTGGTCCGTTTTAACGGATCAGTGCGTGTTATTGTAAACATGATCTACGCCTTTCTTGCATTAGTTACATTTCACTGTAGTAATGAGTACCAGTAATTTACCATTGTTTGTATGCGAACCTTGGGATCACCAGGTGCTTAACAACCCACGAAGTAATACTAATCTCAAGTCAAAATACCAGTAACATGCTCCTACCATCGAGTTCACAAGACAATGGTAATCTATGCAACAGTCTTAATTCATCCTTTCTTCACTCAGTTTTGTACATACGACTTCACGCGTTGTCATTTTTGTAGAAATTGGTAGGTAAAAGTACTGGATCACGGTAAATAATGGATAATCTTATAATGCGTCATTAAAAGAGCTATCAATCCAAGTTATTCGGAAGAGCTTCAAGCGTATTATTTTTAATAATTAATACCCGAATTAATTTACACAGAAAGAGCTTAAAGACCAATGTTTCCAATCATGTGACAAAAAGTATAAGAATTCTTCGTAGTTTTACACATGCACCTTTGTCATGAATATTACTTTTGGGAGAATTTGCTGTATACAGGAGAAGAGTTTTCGGAGATTCCGCTGTCACTGATAGTTTTCGGAGAAAGGTTTTAATTTTGTAGAATACAAACTGATTCACATGGAACAGCATTTGGCGTTTCATGTTATTTCATGAATTATTGTGAGTTGGCAGGGTTATGCAAGGCCATGCTAATTGTCCAATTATTTACCAAAAATACTCGTATCTAATCATCTGCACAGGGCAGATGTTAGACTGTCTGGTTCCAGCTTCATGTCCGCTTAGATCCAACCCACAACTTTTTATAACGATAGAAATCTGGTTAATGCTGTATGTATGAGTTCAGTGAAACTTCATTACTGTTGAAATTAATTCCAAAATAATCCAAAAGTGTTGTAAAACATGAGACAACCCAATAGCCGCATCCCATCTTAACCTTCATCAGGACCTTAACAGAAACAGAATTACTGAGAAAAAGTAACCATGCATGGAGTGAATTACCATTATCATTTTCATAAATTATATTGTGTGTAAATTTCCTTCGGACATGCGTCGGAACCTGGCGAATACAGGTATGATTTTCTGGTTCATTTGGCATAATTCTCAAAGAGCCTATAGAATCGTGAATTGTTCATCGTCCGTCATTGTCATTGTTGTTGTTGTTGTCATCATCTGTGCACAGCTGCCCTGAGCACACTACTGATCATAGAGACTTCATATGTTACACACAGATGCACCTATGTCCCATCTCAAAGTCTAGCAAAAATTATGTTGCTGTGACCATTATCCTCAAATTGGCAGCCATATTTGTTTTTTCTTTGAACCTTTCTCCTGGAGATGCAGTTGACAATGCAAACTTCGTATTTGGCAGCTTTATGCATCTATATACCCTCCTTATTTCCTGTAAAAATTAGATTGATACCATGGTGCACCTATATTTACAGTTTAGCAGCCATATTTATATTTTTGTATAGGTCACTTATTTGGGATTTGATCTTGGACACTTCATTTGTATCCATGTGATATCGTAACATTTATTATCTAAGTTTTATGATAATGCCAAACGAGCTCAGGTCCATATTTTTTGCCCTTTTTGTACATGTTTTGCGGTCCTCATAATTATGTTAACAAAGTGAAAGTCATTCCAAAGTAAAATACATGTCCTTTGCTGCTGCCTTAATAGCTATCCGTTATCTGAATTCCTCAGTGTATCTCAGAAAAGGAGGTAAGTTGTTATTAAAGCAATTTGGGAAATTAAGTAATTTGTTATGAATAATACAACGATAGCACAGGACTGAGGTCGACTAAGGACGACTTAAGGAGATGTAAAAGGGATTCTATCACTCAAATAGATTACTTTGCGTGTAGAGGTGACATTTATCAATTCTGTCATCTCTTCGCTTGTTTGGAGAAATAGTAGCAGTTTTCAGTTTTGCTCCCTCTTCCCCCCACACCCCCCCCCCCCAAAAAAGAAAAGTTACGAAGAGTTTTCTAAAGGTAATTTAAAATAATTTTTGCCACATTTAATGATTGTTCATATAACTGTAGAAAGGGTTATTTAGCTTCTTGCATTGTAAAAATGTGGAAGATTAGGCAATTTTTAATACACCAGAAACTACTCATCTTAGGAAATCAGCGGAATCTGCAAGAATAAATTCACGCTGTGTTTGTTTTCTCGAGCATGAAGTTACTTCCGTCATTTCGCAGTACACAAGGACGCGGACGTGCAAATTAAGGGATTTAGCCAATTACTACGAGTTCACAAACACGGATGAAATTGTAAAGTTCATGTTCTTGATACATAACAAACACGGTCGTGTTCAGGAACAGCTTCTCAAAGAAGTTACAAAAGAAATGACAGTAGCTGATATGCTAAATATTGCACACAA
>JBCAUI010393288.1:0-28097 GCA_038406195.1 Haplosyllis anthogorgicola | reverse complement strand
ATTCAATAAACCAATGCATTTCCAATACAAATATTAAAGTTAACCCTTTACTATCTATTTCTTAAAAGAAAAGCCACAGAAAAAGCCACGTTGCGACATTATTTTAAAGCGAAGGTTATGATTCCCTTTGACGAATACTAGTGTGTAACAAATATCGTATTGAGTTTCAAGGCACATTCTGTATGAAAGCTGTGTCTGTTGTATTTTGTAACTTGAACGATGGTGGTTTTGAGTATTGTAACGTCACTACAGCGAATGTAAATAGGGAATCATTTTCAAGCTTGAGTTAATAAACATTTAAACGAGGATGTATCTCTTTTCTGTAAAAAGGTAGTTAGCGCTGTTTTTCCGGTCAATGCAGTATAATGGAATAAAGGTTCGAATCGAGTTTCAAAGTCTTGTTGGAAATGATCGTTACTGATTGCAAGGTTTCTGGACCAGTAATCTGAGTTTTAACAGTTGTGGAATACCTGCGTTATCATAAAATAATTAGTCCAATTGGCGTTGTCTTATTGTACAGTTTTAACGTGTGCGATGTAAACAAAGTAAGAATATGAAAGCAAGGTTGAATAATAGTTCAGGAATTCTTTCGTTTACCCGTTATAAAAATTAAGAAACCTTGATAAACTAAGATGACATCATTTTCTTCATATTAATGAATGCCACCTTTGAGAGTTGGTACCAAAAGAAAGAATACAAAGCTGGATTTTAGCCGGTTTTATTCGAATAAAAGTAATGCTTAATTATTAGCTTTTGAAAAATCTGGAAAGTAATCTTTGTTCTAAAACTAATCCATTTTGAATCATACTCGAAAACACAATTTGCATTTAGCATCTTACAATTTTTATAGGAGTTGCTTTTCTTTTGTTGAAAATCTTTATCGCCACCGACCTGGTTTCACGTATGTTTAAGGTTTTTGTTTTTAAAATTAATTCGATTCAAACACGTATGACTCTGAAATTCGAATCTATAATTCGCAACTTTTTCTGCAAACAGAAAATTCTGCAGATTGTCCTTGGCAATTTCATTAAAATAAACCTTAAGATTTAAAAATTTTAGATAGTCTTTATTACATATACATATGTAAATCAACAACTCTGGGACTAATATAACAAAACATTGCTGCATCAAACACTTTTCCGTCTGTGTGAGTATATAGTGTCATTTTAATCAGTGTTTTGCACCTGCAAAACAGAACGGTTTCATACAACATAAACATGATATAGGACAAAACAAGACTAGATACTTTATACATAAAACTTTGATTTAAAAAATAAAGCGGGACTGGGTTCAACACTGGAATCGCTATACAACCAAGGGCAAGTGAACCACAACTAAACGTTGTCGTAACTGGCTTCCTCTTAAAATCTTGGCCGGGTATTTCCAGGGAAATGTTAATGAAAAGTATTTTATAATGATACCGGCAAGTGTTAACAGCTTCTTCTATTGCTTTTATTAACACAATCACAAAAATATTTTAATTTGCGGGGTTTTTTTCCGCAAGGAAACCCATTTTATAAGACTATGGGTAAACGGCAACGGAAGTACATGACTTTCGCAAACACACAGAATATCACAAAATAATAACAAGGACAACAAAGTACCACAACTGGTATTCACAGGAGTGTTGTACTGTAGCAATAGAATAAAAAAAATCCCTTTACTCGGCATTCACTTCAGACTTGAGAACATATAACAGCAATGTTTGTTAAAATATTAAAAAGTCATAATGGCCTTTGTTCGCGGTTCAAACAAAGAAAATAGCAATATTGTTAATGAAAACGTTTTTGTTTTAACCTGGATGTTACTTTGGAAGCTGCATATTGTAAAATTATGTACGAATATTTTGAAACAGCTCATTCTGCACAATACACTATTTGTTCAGCAGTTTGTTATAATGAATTAAATATGAAACACGGTATAAATCTCACAAAACAACCTTACAAATCTTGCATATACAGCAGTTCTCTTGAGTCTACTTTTCGGAAGATCCATTTTTAACACTTTGTCAGGTAAAATTGCAATAGTCTGTATATTTGCATCCATTTAAAACTTTGTGTGTAAAATTCGACAACATGTATACCTGCGTATAAGCACCGAAGTGTCCATATTTTCACATTATCCAATCAATTATTGTTTCATATGAAAAGGATAAAGACTAAATTAGCAACTACATTTTCGCTAGTTTGTTCTAATATTTTTCGAAGTAAGTACATGTATGTACAACATCTGGTTTTTTGTTTACATTTTTGTACAAACGCTTACCTTGATCACTAGATTGAGTACATGTATGAGACTAGGACAAGTTATATGACAATTAATACTGACACGATTTTAGTATACAATGGACGGATATGTATTTGTTCAGTTTTGGCAACCGCTGAGAATTGCATGTGTACTGTAAAAAGTAACTCTGTACACAATAATAATTTCTTAAAGACAAGATCTCTGACTGAGCTAGTATAAATCGTAAATACATGTACTGTTTTCTCCTTTGTTCGCAATTGGCACAAAAAATAGAACACTACAAAAAAAATCCACATTTTAATTTAAAAGTACATGGAAGGGTGACAATCAAATGATACCGATGTAATAGTTCCTACCGGTAACTACAAAGATTCTTCTGGTTTATAATTTAGGTTTTGCCCAAACACAGAAGCACATTTGCCTTCCTGTTACATTAACCAAATTCTCCAACAGTTTCAATACTCTGTTACACACGCATTTATATCATGATAACAGTTTAAGATGTGCATGCTTCTGAATATTATTTACCATTGGTATATTTCAATCTGTTTTAAGGTATGGGCTGTCTGTCTATTTTATCTACATACTTGTGTATATTATGTCTGCGTTGGTTTGGGAACAAAATAATTACTTTGAAGTCAACATATGCTGTGAACAACATGAATCTTTCTACAATGGAAAATATCGACATTTTCTCTTGTCAGTTGTAGCGTTATTTCCATCCAAATAACTTAAATTTGTACGTCAATGTTTAAAATGTCTTTTTCATTTTTTCACTTTTTAATTAATAGTATCATTCTGTTGGTGATAAATGTTACTGTGACCGCATTCATACCTTTCTAATGAAACACTTTTAGCACACTATTATGGATCAATAACTTCTATTTGGCCTGGGCTATATTTGGCAATAATGCTTCTGCCCACACATTCCGTACACATTATATGACAATGTAAACAGTAATGATGACTTTGTCCCACAGCGCTTTGTAAAATAAAACATTTATATCAGTTGAAAACATCTAAGGAATATGGTAAATTATACAAATTTTGAACTGGTAATATTTCCAAAAATATTTACTTGGGCAAAAACAGTAACTGCCATGCCATGAAATACAAATGTTGACGATATTCACCCAAATGTACTTGTATTTCAACGCGTAATATTTTCTTTGACACATTATGACACGCCCTTCTCAGTAATTACATAATGGCTTTGCAACGAAAGATAAAAGTCTTTAAAATTCCAGTGTAATAATAATAAAAAAGGAGAGAATGGTTTGTTTGCTGTAGCTGCTGTTAGTTGTTGTGTGTTGAAGCAGAAGACAATTCTCACAGGTAGTTGTTTTATCATTCAGCTGCAATTAGTCTAAGTACGTGGAGAGCACAGAAGAATCTCTGTACGACCGCGACAATTCGTCCTTGAGTGAAGCCTTCATTTTATTAGACATTTTCTTGAGTTGAGCTGCAGTCTTCAGTGCTGAGGTGATGGAGTTGTCAAGTTCATCTCCAATCTCATTCTACAATAGACGCATCATTTAACACAATGAACAAGCGATATTTATTGCATAACCTGCTGCCAAAGAAACAAAGATACCAAAAAAATATATAAACTATAGTTATCTGAGATCTCTCGCTCGAAAACGTGCAACACATAGATCTACCTCATATTCCATTTCACTGAAATAATTTTCTGCCCGGGTCCGACTTTTGGGCCTCTGGGTACTTCTGGGAAGACTATGTGACCTGCATTGGACAGAATTTAGGTTTTATATGCCAGATTAGAAAATTTATAAAATGTCCTCTCACATACGTATTTCTATGAACCCTGCACGTAACAGGTTTTCCTACTGGCGATTGATACCTTAAAGGGTAACCTTTTTTCTAAATAACTTCCGTAAATAACTTTTATCTGTAGACACTGACAAGATTACTTAACATCCAAAGAGACAAATTGGTTACATTACAGAATGGACAATAACCAACGTCAACCTCCTGTGGCATTCTGATTTTCCACGTATTATGACATGCAAGGTTAATGACATTATTCTTGTCTGCATCCTTAAATCTAACTCAGGCCATCACAAGAAATGATTTGCATGCGTACTGCAGACAAAGACTCAAAAAGAAGAACTAGGGCTTCGGCCTGATCACACCTAAAGCCACACCCACTCTCAAGCCGTTTGCTTCCGACAAGAAAGTACTTCGTGACAGTCTCTTTAGTATCGCATTAATCCAGGGGTAAGTGTGTTTTCTGCCAACAACCGAAACACGCTATGTCATTACAACCACAAAAAGTTCGCATTACCGGTCTTATTTTCACTTCCACTGCACTGATACTAAATACTTGTTTGTACCTACTTATATAATGCATGGGTTTTTTTTTTTTTCAAAAAAGAAAATCGTATTAGACATTTGTATATCGTTTGCAAATTTTAATGTGTTAGATGTCAGTAACGAGAAAAAATTATCTGACCTTCTCAAAGGCCTCGATCTTGCAAATTCTTCGGTATCTGACTCGGTACCATATTCTCTCACATAGTAACGGACTTTTGATGAATTTAATGAACTGTTCAGCGATGCTGCGGGTGCCGGTGAGCTGGATGCGGAATTCACTGGCAAGATCTGGACTGGAATCAATGCTTGACTGTTCGATGTGCTGTAAATTGTAAAACGTTTTTCATGAAATCAATAGTTTTACCATCCGACTTACGGGTGACCATATACAATCCCGTGTTTGAGAATTCTTAATGATCCTGTATATTTATCTTCAAATTTAATGCCATATTTGACTAATAGGTTCATACAGTAGGACCTCTTTTGAGCGACATCTCTTTTGAGCGACACTCTCTCTTATATATGACACTTTTTGGGTGACATATTCTCATATTTTATGAATGTAATTTTTTTCTCCTTTGAGTGACACCGTCCCTCATACGGCACTTTTGGGGAGCAAATGTTTGGTGTCGTTCAAAAGAGGTCCCACTGTAACAAAGTTCCAAGATGAAAGGTAATGAACAGCTTACAAAGAACTTTACGGTAAGTTTAAACTTAAACATACACACCTATCCTGGGTTGTATGTATGGCTGCCATGGGCAAGGAATGACTTCGCTGTTGAACAACACGTGCTGCTGGTTGGACTTGCGACTGTGGTATTCCACCCATCACGTTCCCAGCTGGATGGACACCAGGTACTGACATGGTACCTTGCGGGTACGCCTGATAATACTGCGACTGACCCTGAGGTGGATGCGCTGCCACATAATGCTGATGACTGCCATAAGCAGGCGGTGCCGGCACAGCGTAACTTTGTGAAGGATGTTGTACCATACCGGATGCACTGGGGTAAGCTCTAACCGGACAGTGATACCCACGGCTACCTCTGCGACTCTGGTAGGCTGGTCGCCTGCCTGGACTTCTGTACCTTTCAGGGCTACTGTATGCACCTCTGTATGGGGAACTATTTCTACTCCTGCCGTACTCTCCTCTTTCCATTTCATGCTCATAATCATCTCTCCTTGATCTCCGCCGCGAGGGCGATGAAGTTCTATATTTACTTGGAATATAATAACTACGCAGATCTGACGTTCTGTGTGGAGAACCATGATCCCCTGAATCAACATCATCGTCGTAGAAAGATTGATAGTTTTGATTGATATCAGTTGGATACGTTTCTCGATAAGGTTCACTCTGTACAAAATGGTCCGTGTAGTCATCCTGAGGTACCGTATGGATGCTTGGTTCGTTTGCAGGATAGGGAACCTTGGGTATGGTATGAGGTGAAGATTGCGTGGCTGCAGGATGTACTGGCATGCTGCCATAATAGGGATCATAAGGTGCGGCGGCAGGAACAGGGGCAGGAGGTCCTGTCACAGGGGCTGAATCAACCTGATCCTGTGCTAAATAATCACCATTTCTTTGATGCGCATACCCTTCTGCTGGGTAATGTCCTTGAGGGTATGGGTAATAATAGTAACCTCCGTATTGTTGTTGCTGACCGAGTCCAACATCTGCATTATGAGATGTTCTTTGAGCATTAGTCACTACAGCTGCACCAGGGTTTTTGTTCTGCAGCTCCCTCTTAAGGTTGCTAACTTCTTTCTGCAAGTTCTGTATTTGTTCACTACAAATGAATGTATATTTACGATATTCACGAAGCGGATATGGAGAACGGTGGTTTCCAAAATCTTTAACTTGCAAATACCGTACCATACTTAATTACATTTTATCTTTTACAGATACTTCTTCGTGTTATATATAATAATGTCATGCATATTGCTATCCCTATCATACACAATTTGAATAAAATAGTTTTAACAGATAAAAATAAATATATAGGAAAAACATAACATTTCTATCACCACGAGAATTACAGAGAAGAATCCCATCCAATAAATTACTCTGAACCAAATACAATATCATAGTACTCAATAAATATGACACACAGTCTCAGCTTACAGGGATAAACATATTATATTTTGACGCTGCAACTACGCAGTTACCTATGCTTCTTCATTAGAGCCAATAATCCAGGACGGCTTTAAGTAATAAGTATTAAAACACTAATTATTATATCAAATTGCCTGTGGTGTTGATACTACTTACCACTTATTTCATGCACAATGGAACAGTAATTTGCAATTACTGGTTGTACCACACAGTGAGGTAAACATTCACAAGTTACAAAATTATTACTGCACTGTCACCAGTGATCAGATTCAATATTGATAGAGTTTTATTTAACTGTATTTCTTCTCATCTTCATCTTTCGGAAAAACTGCCTAGTTATATTTAAATATTCTCCTGTTACTATATTTCTCTCTTGCTGGCCCTACCTGCGGAGACTGCTCTTCCTCGTCGTCCCGGACACATAGCTGGCTTCTTCGCTTTCTGACTGACCGTCCTGTGAGGGCGGGGTTCCCGACCTGTGTCTTCCGTCACCTGTGTGTCTCGATGGCTTGGCACGGCTGGAGGATTTAGTCGGTGTGTTACGTTCTCCTACAAAGTGAAACATAACTTAATAGTTATTCAATGATTTCATATTTCCGAACGGGAAAGCAATTTACCTCTCTCTTGAAAGCAATTCTGGAACTGATATTATCAATAGCAGGATTCATTGCAAAATTTTCTTTATTCGAAGACGTCTTTCCCAATTACTCACGTTTCACTGACAAAAGAGAGACTTGCTCCGGAGAGATAACGAGATACGTGCTTCATTATTATGAATACGAAAAACGCATGCGAAATAGCTTAAGCTAAGGTTTTTTTCAGACTTTTATAAATGTACCTACTAAATACATGTTTCATTAAGGTTCCTGTGTCTATTACGTCAGCAGGAGCATAAAGCCAATAAACCGAATATTTATCCTTTATTTCTCGTATCGGAACAAATAATCCCTTCAGCTCTCTGCTGTTACTTGGCATTGTAATGATATGTGATGGGTCTTTAAACATCTCAAAGGAATAACACATGTACAAATATGGAAGCCATCTCCGTGTACTTGTTGCTTAGAACAATTCTCTTTCATTAACTGAAAATGAATCGGATCATTTAAACACAGTGAAATTGTTTACCAAAATACAAAGTTCACTTGTATTAATTTCCATTTAATTGTTTAGAACGTCGCCTGCGTTTAGTGCTCACGTTGCCTAAACCAAGTAATCACAAGGCCTCTCACATAAATTGTTTTGGGTTACGTTTCGGGCTGCACTTTGTACTTGAGAAATGTAAAAAAGAAGAAGAAAAAAAACCTCAACTTCTAGTTAAAACCTAGCTTGCATTACAAAGTATTAGACCCAGCACATTACTGCATTATGAGTAAGAACATGCATATTTAAGGTCTATATTTTCATACATTTTAAAATGCACAAAAACGTTTTGATCTGCTCTTCCATACATCTAAACCAATCTGCACATTTCCAGCCCATTGGCAATTCAGAACACATTCACTTCTATTTCACTAACCCTCTATAAACTGAAAAGCGTGCCAAAACACAGTGTCATGTCGGAACAAGTTTATCGCTGCTTATTTGGATCAATGACAAGTAATTGAATGACGAGACCATTTCCCTCTCTTCATATAAATCACTTTAGAAAAGGGACAATTTTTGTACAAAGGACGCTTATTTATTATTTAAAATATCTGTTAATTAAGCTTATTAAATGTCCAAGAGATGCTGCACACGCATGGTCTTTTTTATTTTATTTTAATTTTTTTTTTGCATCTTCGGTTCTAATACGTACAATGTAAAGATTTTTTTGATAAAATTTACTGCTTTCGTAATAAATCATCCAAAGTCATTCGGCTTTCAGTTTCCAAACAACTGGCTTCCAAGTGCTGCACATAGTCACGTTAAATGCTACTTGCAGTTGAGGTAAAAATACCCCAGATGGCAGTAAAGGATGGGGACTTCAGAAGTCCGAAATATTCATCATCACTACGAAGCATTAACTTTTCTTTAATGTGGAATTTCACAAAATAGACACTGTGAAAATGAAAAAGAGAGATGGGGAAATAGGAGGAAATAGAACTCAAGGAAAAGAAATGAAAATGGCTCAATATGTTCTTGACACCGAGCAAAATATCTGCGAACAAGATAAAAAAAAATGTAAAGGATTTAACTAAGACTGCGAGCACTGTACTTCTGTTGTGAAATGTAATAGATGAAATCAAACTAAGGTGTCCCAGATGAAAGCAAAAACACAAAAATAAACTTACCGGAAGTTTTTCTCCTGTTCGTAGATCCTGGTCTGTATGGTTTGACAAATTCTACTGTGCTTCTATCATCTGATTCCGTGGTGACGTCACTATCGTCCACGTGACCTGCTCCACTACGTGATGACGTCCGTGTACGCCCACTTAACCCACTTAATCTGTTGAAGAAAATAAAATAAATGCAAAGTTCGAGCACAGTTAGACAACTCTACAAATTTTTGGATGTTATTTGAAAACTAACCCACAGGCGTCCAAACAATGAATTACCGGTGTCTGACACATCTGTCTAACAGGAGTTGACTATTCACGTATATAAATCACATAAATTATGTCAACTCTATTTATCATACCTTAAACTTGGTACTTGGTTGGTTTTTCTGCTGGCTTCTGATCCAACATAGCCCGAGTCTTTATCCTCTCTGTCTCTTCGTGCTGGTAAGGTGTACATTCTTCTGTGCGATGAGTCGGACATTAAGCTATCGACGCTACTAAAGCTTTCCTTTTCACGAGTTGGTGGCTAAAAAATAACGAGTAAACATGTCTTAGACTTGAAATATACTGTCAACAAAAAAGCCAGCAAAAAATTCGTTCAAAAATAATTATTTTTAAAGACAGTTCATAATAGTCAATAACTCCGATTTCTGTGATCATCTCTATTTTACTAACAACATTATTTTCCAAGTTCACTTCTTTTCCATATTTATACTGTCATCTCCAACCATCTGTCATTAACAATCAACCGTGACAGAACGGTGCTAACAAATGACAGGATTTGCTGCACACACCTTTCTCCTGTAATATGACCTCTTGGGATCCGATGATGAACTAGCTGTGGCAGACGAGGTGTAGCCTAGTCTGTCGTCTATGCTGTTCTTCTTATGCTGTTCCAGCAACTTAAGTTCTCTTGGAATTGTAAGATCACTATCATTTGCACTTAGTCGATCGTCATCCGTTTCCTGTTGATTAATAGTTTGTAAAAATGTTGTCAAATGATTAACTTGGTTATAAAATCAAAAACATAGTTTCTAAATTAATTTAGAAAAAAAGAACACTCCACGTATGCAGTGAAACAAGAATTAGTAAAATGACACTGAAAGACGATGGTGCTTCCATTTTCACTTCATGAAGATTAAATTAACGTAATTTTTTAGAATTTCTCCTTACCAGTTTTCTTTGGTGATATTTATTTTTTGGCTCAGACTTGCGTCGATTGGACGATCTTGTGTTGTCGCTTTGCATGGGTGACACAAAATATTCGTTTCTGCTGCTGTACCTGACGGAATGTATAAAAATGCATACTGAACGAAACCTTGGTTACATACAATCGAAGTTTTAAACCAAATTTCCTCTGTCAACAGCATACAAAGAAGAACAGAAATGCGACAACTGAAAGGCACTGTCACAACAGTTTAATTTTCATGGGGGATTCAAGGATGTCAGTGGAGGGCAAATGATTGTGTAGGTATATACACTAAATTTAAAAAAAAAGTCAAGTACATACTTTCGTTCAAGTTCTGGAGGTAATGGTGGTCTCCTGTGTTCTGGTGTCTGTTCGTAAATGTTTTTCAATGCCTGTGAATTAAAAGAAAAATGTGGAAACATAAAAAAAATATTTCGGTCCAAATAAAGAATTTTATACTTAATTGAAGAACTAAGCTTAACATTCCGGATATGGCATAAGATTCCAAACCTTCAAGCAGCGTTCAACCTCTTCATCTCTTTCTGGAGTCTTCCGCATCTGTTTGAGCCTTCTATACTGGTCCATTAGTTCACTGTATTCCTTGTCTAGCTGGTGAACCTTTTTATCTATACCTGTAGGTCCACCTGCATAGCTCCCTGTACTTGGTGGTCTGTTTGGTGACAACTCTGTGTTGCACAAACATAAAATATAATGAAATTTTGTATAAGTGGTTTTATGTCAACTGAAATACATAACTTAATATATTTCCTCTACATGATACTATAATGACGCATTAAAATTTGGATGACAATTGTACGCTATTTTTAACATTACACGCCGAAAATATAAAACTAACCTGTGCCGCCACTTGCCATACTGTTAACACCTATAGTATGATCTGCCTTCACCGGGCCCTGGAAAGGTTTCCTGGGTTGTGATTTAACCTTGACATTGTTCTGCACCGTGTGCTCAAGGTCGTCGAGTTTCATACCAAGTTTGTACAAATCACCCTCCACCACCTTGTCATCATCAAAGAACTGCTCTGCGTCGGGGTCTAGTTTGCCTTGCCGGCGAAGTAATTCGTGATTTTCTTTCGTTTCTCTGTATTCCAGCTGCAGAAAAAAACTACTATAAATGCACTTATTTCGGTATTTTCAAATATAACATTGTTACATACAACGAGGAGGCGAGATCAAAATGTGGGTCAAATGATTTAGAGGTTCTTTACAAGGATTTCTAGTTTTGTAGGTTTCATGGTGTTTATGACTTTAGTAGTGTTATTTAACTGTTGAACATTTGTTGTGTTCATTCATTTGTACGGACAATCATGCATTCTCTGTGATTTTCCCACAAAATAAACCATGAGAATGTTATACCTGAAGACCTTCATAGTTGTCCTTGATGTTCTTCAACGCTTTCTGCTGGTCATCAATTGACAGATGATTTTCATCCAACAATATCTGCAGCGCTACCGTCTAAAAAGTAAACGCCTTCTGATTACTATCGAACTGAAGATAGTAAAACACGGTAATCGAAATTAAATTTGAAACCAGTCAGACCGCACGGTAGTTGGTCAACCCAAATACATGATTTGCACCATTAATTTAATTGTAAAATTTTAAAATCGGTCAGACCGAAGCAATTTTATTATTCATTATTCGACGAACTGGCCTTATTTCGAACCCTGCTCTGCTGGTTATATTGCTGCTGATTTCATTTCAAAAGTAAGGGAAGTATTTCAGAAGAATGCAAAAGGTGGATTCGCAGGTTCAATGAGGCAAGTGGATTCGCAGGTTCAATGAGGCATCATATACAATAACATGGAAAGATACACCAAGTGCTGCGAACATCATAAGTTCTGTACACATTGTAACATAAATTCATTACCTGGTCTTCAATGGCTTTCGCCTTCGCAAGTATTGATAACTTTACGCCCTCTCCTGCTACTGCAGAGTTTAGCGCTTCTTCTTCTTCTATAGCTGCAGATGGATTTAGGTCGACAAGCGGAGTAGGACCTCTTCCCGCTGCAGGAGTCACCATCCCGGGAGTCGCTGTTTCCCCAAGAGCCGATGCTGTGCTCATACGCGAGGGTGGTCTGCTCACTACATTAAATTAAAGCATAAATGTATTACAAAAAAAAACCACAAAAAAAAAACCACAAATAAATATTGGTGAATTGCTAATTCCGTTCTTCAGATAAATTTACCGGCAACGCATATTGCATGTCACGTTGGCTTATGTGCAATGTACTTGATCCATTTTAATCATGATAACTTCATAATAATCAGATGATCAAATCTAACCTTTCAAGTACCTAGCGAATCTGTATTAATTGGGTTCAAATATCGCCATGTGATACAAACAATGATTTGAACAAAATAACGTGATTGAGTGTCCAACAACCAGAAAACAAAGTCAATTACACCTGTTTTATAGTAATTTTATCAATCTTGAATTAACAACTAATAACACGTCACAGGTAGTTGACATGTTTTCGCCGATAGACAAAACAAATATTTATGGTACAGGCTTGATGTTGACTGATCAATAATTTGTGGTCACTGGGCAGGGTTAGCCGGACAGACATGCTGTATAATGGCACAACGGTTAATTTTACAAAGCCGTTTTAAAAAGAAATTAATAATGCTACAAGGCATCGCGAACCTTCTTGCAACTAATTTTCAGCACCCAGTAAAGGATAAAACGGTTTTAAGGTACAAGCAACCAACATTCTCGAACAAGGATCTTTTTCAAGTGGGATTTCGGGACGTTTTCATGCCATATTCGCTATTGTAAATTTTAGACATGCATAGTCAACAATCCCAAAATAATACCTTTATTTTTCTCAATTATTTGGTTTATCATCAATCTGAGCCTTCTAATTCCCAATCCTGAATTGAAATACCATGTGAACATCACAGTGAATTTATTTATTCTGTCAATCAGAATCTTTCATTTAAAAGGAATTATTCTGATAAACTCGGCTTTAACTTACATTTCACATGTTTTAATTCACAGAACTTACCTTGAGGAGCAGGCACAAGACTTCCACCCGTAGATACGTTACTACCTCTTCTCATTGCAAGTGCACCAACACTAGCACCTCCTGGTGAAGGCTGTCCTGCCCCTAGGGCTCCATTTCCAGATACCTCAATGGATATGGGGATCTTTGCACCAATCCTCAGAGAGTCTATGGTATTCTCAGCCTCCGCATATTTCTTGAGTAACTTCGTATAATCCTGTTGTAATTGAGTCAATGTTTCTTCATTGAGTTTCTTCTCATGATCGCCATCTTCACCCTCGTGAACGATGCTTCCCGTCATGTGATGACTGGCCTTCAGTGGTTGTTTGGTTGGTATCAAGGCTGTCGTACTTTGGCTTCGAACGCGGAAAGATTTCGGAGTATTTGATCTACTGGAAGACACATTTTTTGCTTGCTTAGCACTGCTAGGCCTGTTTAGATTAATTGTGGCCTCTGATTTGGATCTTGACACTGGCGGCTTAACATTGGAGCCAGCACTGGCCGGCCTCGGTCTATTGTATTTGTTGAACTTCTTATTGCCTTCTCCTGTTGATGTCAACGAGGCCACTTCAGCATCGTCCGCTAATAGCAAGGCAGCCTGGTCCAAATCTCGTTCCTCTTGAGAGGATGTTGTTTGCTTTGACGACCTTCTTGTAACGTTTGGACTTGATCTTGGAATCGATGACAACCTATTGCCACTTAATTGTGACCCCACGGATGAACTTCTCGACCTTGACCTTGATTCGGACAGCGATGACCCATGACCTTTCTTTGGAGTCCTTGGTAATGTTCTGCCCTTATTTTTAATCCTGGATCGTGATCTATTTCCATCTGGAGAATCTGATCTGCTACCTGGCCTACTGTTTGGTCTAGACCTTGGTTCTGCACTTCCTGGTCTTGACATTGACGGTGACCTACTTCTAAGAAATGGTATTTTACAAGGTTTAACGCTACTACTGTCTCTTGAAGTATTGTTTCCACTTCCTTCGCTGATATCGAAGGACATCTGTGATGTTACAAACGGTGGCTGTTGATTTTCGATCAAGCTTAGGGATTCCTCCTCAAAAGGTGACACGCCATTCACATAATTATCTTTTCTCATTTTCCTATCTGCATCCTTGATATCATGGGCTTCCTTTCTGTGTATTTGTCTTCCTGCATCTTCTCCCCCTTCATCTTCATCCTCACTGTCTTTAAATATCGACTCAGCATCTTTTCTCACTTCGTTATCATCACTGTTCAAATGCTCGTTGTTATCCTCATCGTCTTTATCTGCCAGATCCTGTAAGTAAGCACTGATCAGATCCGTCTCTCCGTCTGGAGCAACAACTGCAGCTTCTAACTGCTCAAACTCGAGCAATGATTGGCCTCCTGGCTCCAAACCAGCATCATCCTGTGTAAACAACGACTCTGCTGCCATGGAATGGCCTTTACTATTCGCACTGCGCTGAAATACCGAGTCTTCCCCTTCGGATACACCGAACATCGGGTCCATTTCATCCAGTGAATCCTTCTCTACTGCATCTTCCTCTCGTTCCGACTTTTTATCCTGGAGTAAGTAGTCAATGGAATTGCTCTGGTTGCCTGAGATACGGTCATGTGCTTCGTTGTCATGGTTATGCTCCTTATCACGTGGTCTGTCATGTGACTGGTATTGTGGAGTAGTGAATTCTCCGGACTGAAATAAGCTGCTGCTGCTGCTGTTGTCAAGGTTCCTTAAGTCTCTCGGGTGCTCGTGAAGTCTTTCGTAATTAAATTCTCTGTCTAAGTTTTGAGCATCCGGTTTGCTGGACCTTGTACCTGACTTGGGTCTGTCTGTCGGTAAATAATCATCACCTGACGTAAATCTGTGCCTCCGTCGTGGCCTTCTGACGTTCAAATCCTCGTCAAAGTCAATATCAATGGAGCTGTCTAGCGACCTGCGATCTACAGGAGATGAGCCTCCAGATCTGGAATCTGACGCTTCCAGGTCACTGATGTTCAAACTGCGTTCCTCTATTGGATACGAGTCTTCCCTGTATCCTTCGTAACCATATGGAACGTGCAAATTATCATGGAAATCAAGGTCAGGGTCACCGCCGTCACAGTACCGATTAGGAGCCGATGATATTGATTTTCGTTCCACTGTGCCAAACCCCGAATCGGTACGGTGTAATGGGTAAGTTGTAAAACGCTCGTTGTCATCCAGCAATATTCCGTCATCATCCAAACCTGACAGTGCTTCTGAAATATGAAATCATAAAAACGTTATTAGTTTCAGGCAAAATTTAAAATATATTTGAAGATATGAAAAACCATTCTTGAATAAATACATTTGCAGGTGGTTTTATCGGTTCAAGCAAGTTTCCAATGTCTTCCACTACAGTTCCGTGTATCGACTTTCTTGAATAAGATTTTTAGTGCCCATGGCTGTCAATTTGTGTCAATCTTGAGTTAAAGACGCAGTTTCAAAGCGTTACGTTTGTGACCTAATTCTGCGGCCAAACATGATTTTTATTCCTAAAACTACATTATAGCCAAATATTGACAGAATCGTAAAATAATAAAACCTTTCGTTATCTATTATAATCTACATTAAACTTGTCGCGAAATGAAAGGTTGTTTTCTGATGTTGATAACCATCCAAAGTTAGTTCTCCTTTCTCTATGTATCTTTCAAAACAGATTGTACATCCTTTCGAAACTATTCCCAAGTATCATGTGCGATTTCACTTACTATTTCACTTTAGAGTAAGAAAATCGACAACTGGATTCAATATCTAATCATTTCACTCTTAGAACGTCAACAGGGATGTCAAGCACGATTTTACTGTTTTCATCTCACACTAAATGTATTCTTTTAGCACTCAATCAAAATTACCAAGCTGCACATACACAAGCTTTAATGCAGTGGCCGTTGTAGGTAAAGATTATGACAGGAAAAGACATTGTACGCAACAGCCATATCATGCAAAGGTGCAATAAAAACATGTGAGATTAATTTGACACTGAATAGAATATTGAGAAAACGGAACCATTCTTTTGAAATTAATGAATATAATCTTAACAAGTCAGTCTGCAACACGCACTTCTCCAGCTATGCATCTAAAGAGTTGATAATCTCCTTTCTTACCCAAGCCAAAGAATATTTTTACTTGTGCTCGCACACAAACACTTTTGTACTTCTGTAAGTTTTCTTAATTTTGCTACGATGTATGTACCCTTGAATAATATTTATCGGATGTCATGAGCTTTAAAGCTGAAGAAACTGGTATCGGTAACCGGGCTAATAGCACTACGGTTACGCCAATGGAAGAGACTGGTCATCTGAAACATAACCATAAATGAGACACATACCTATGTAACGTTTTAACTTTCACTTGCCATTCTCTTCCATATTTTTTGTAAAATTATCCGAAGTAAATTTCCCCGCAATTTGTATCCAATAAGTGTACTGTATGTGTTTGGCACATCAAATAAGGAATATTATGTCCAGCAATACTTCCCATGAATGGATCAATGCCACAAGTTTGTGAACTACAATTATGCCAATGAAGTCAATACCGACGAACTGAAATTATCTCAAATATCTCTTTGCCAAGTTAACCATTAATACAATTTCTCCCATAAGCCCTGCACTAATTAACTATTCGTATGAAAGAGAAGCCAAAAGAGTAGGCAGATTTAATTAATGTTCAAACTTTCTACTGGAAAAAGATCCTATTAGTTATTTTATTTTATTTTATTTTAGAAACGTACTTTATGGCATTTTAATAATACATTTGCATTTTTCATTCAAACGTTCTCGTTCCATGACTTAAAAGTACCATTAACATATTACAATATTAATGCAATTTTTAATTTATTGTTTGGCGAAGTTGTTGTTATTTCTGCCATTTTTGGCACACAAAAAGCTATAACCTTTGTCTGAAATCAATTTTACCCCTGATATGCTTGATCACAATATCTGATGGCACATCCATCAGCACTGTCAATACGACAATACGACGGGTCGAAACTTGCTGAACACTGCAGTTAACTTATTGTGTTACATATCAACAAGCAAATTGACTTTAGAAAAAGAATAATATTTCTCGTTCATTACGAACACGCGTGTGTTCACTTAACGTTTTTACATCTAATAATCGAGGAAAAAAGCGCCAGATACCATTAATTGTTTATCAGGGTTTGTTTTATCAAAGACAGAATCTTTTATAAACTATCTTATTAAAAAGCCCCCGCACCGCTTTAGAAAAATAATAAATTGTGATATAACTTCAATTTTTATTACATTTTATTTTTAAAGGGGCAGACCAAATGAACCATGAAGTCAAATGAAAAAAAATCAATTTACCTTATTCTGTCATTACAGATTTCGTGCATCATTTAGAACACCGTCTTATCGAATTCCAACACAATAGTCTCATCAGATTTTGTTTTCATCCCTCTGTTTGGTACCCATCTTTGTTACTTTTGTATTTATACTTAATTTAACAGGGCCTCAGGTACAAGTTTTAACACCTTACGTTAAAGTATTAGTTGAAGACATACGTTCAAACTACATTTAGGTCATGCTGTACATGCGCAATATTTTAGTAAAATGTTTCAGCGATTTGTGATTCGCAACATTGAAAAACGTTTTTTATTGTATGAAACTGCTCCACAGCAAACACAACGTATTCGTCTCCCCTTCCCGGCGAGATTCAGATACCATCACATGCTCGTGACGTGACTTCAGCCCATTGACAGACACTGTGGACCTGCGTCTCGACGTGCGATTCTTTAAGTGTGTCCTTCTCTCAAATATTATGCCAGATTCAAGCCTTCACCATCTGTGTACTTTAAACCTGTCGTCAACGACCCCGAATTCTGCGACCATCTCTATTTTGCGATCAATCTTTAATGGCATATACTAATACAATACTTTCCCTCTGATCTGCGACCACCAGTCATTAACGACTAAAATACAGGTTCTACCTACATCATTGCAGATATAGGGAAATGACTACTCAAAATGTTGATGTGGAGACGACCGTTATGATACAGTGATTCAAGAAAAATAGGTCCAGATGGACCTGAGCTCATTTGGCATTATCAAAAAACTGAGGTAATATTGTTTACATCAAATACCAATTACGTGTCCAAGATCAAATCCCAAAGATATGATCTATGAGAAAACACAAATATGGCTGCTAAACTATGAATAAAGGTGGCATGAATCTAATTTTTACAGGAAATAAAAACGGTATGTAGATGCATAAGACTGTAAAATACAAAGTCCAAATCATTAACTGTGTGTCTAGAATTAAGGTTCACAGAAAAAAATAGGTCCAGATGGACCTGAGCTCATTTGGCATTATTGAAAGACTATGACAATATTGGTAACAATATCACATGGATACAAATAGAGTGTCTAAGATCAAATCCCAAATAAGTCACCCATGAAAAACCACGAATATGGCTGCCAAACTAGAAATATAAGTGGTATCAATATAATTTTTGTAGAAAATAAAGAGGGTATGTCAGTGCATAAGGCCACCAAATATGAAGTCTGTATCATTAACTGCATGTCCAGGATAAAGGTTCAAAGAAAAAAAACCAAATTGCCAAATTGAGAATAATGATCACACCAACATAATTTTTGCTAGGCTTTGAGATAGGACATAGGTGCATGTGTGTGTAAGATATGAGGTCTCTGTGGTCAAAAGTGTGCTCAGGGCAGCTGTGCACTGATGACGACAACAAGGCCAGATGACGACAACGCCGGACAATGGACGATGGACAATTCATGATTCTATAGGCTCTTTGGAAATTATGCGAAATGAGCCAAAAACATATATGACTGCCAATGTGACAATATTAGTCACAGCAACATAATTTTTGCTAGGCTTTGAGATAGGACATAGGTGCGTATGTGTGTAAGATATGAGGTCTCTATGGTCAATAGTGTGCTCAGGGTAGCTGTGCACAGACAACGACCACAACGACAAGGACGGACGACGGACAATTCATGATTCTACAGGCTCTTTGGCAATTATGCCAAGTGAACCAAAAAGTGCACTAACAAAAAGTGACTAGGACAACAACGCCGAGCCGGATGACAACAAATGGTGACGGGCAAATCACGATTTTACAAGCTCTTTGGCATTTACGTCAAGTGGGCCGAAAAGGCTTGAGTTCATGTTTAACTAACCTGTCTGGTGCCGTTCCCTGTAGATCCCATCTTCATCAAAGTCAAGGTCACTCAAATAAGGGTCATCCATTGTCGCTCATTAGTTACTCGTTGCGTCGTGCGATGTTTTATCAACCCCAGATATCAGTGTTCATTTTTATCTAAAATTAAAACAGAGATCATATACAGGTTGATAAAAAGGATAATCAAATGATAGTCTCTTTCTGAAAAATAACACAGCACATTTTTTGTCAGTACAATTTAGCATAGCACAGTAAAATAAACATTTATTTCTACAAAACTTATGAAGAATATTCATAAACCTGTAAGTAAAACAACTGGTTTTTGAGTGATCAATAACATATAACTGATCATTGTGTTGATCTCACTTAGCACGTGAACTTTGAAAGGTTTATCATTTGATCCAAGTGACATTTTGTTCCGTTTTTTTCGCGGTAAAGATTTTAAGTTTATAAACATTTACAGTATATCGCAATGTTCAAAGTTATCATTAATTAATAATGTGTAGCAGTACGTTCAATCCATACCTTCACTTTTACGTTACCATGAGTAATAATCTGACAAACCAAAAGCCAATCTAAATCTAATCCGTCTTACTTGTAAATGGAATTTCATTCCAAAATGTATATATTTCCTTCACTCAACAGTTTACAACCAAACTATGAATCAATGCCGTGTACGGTTGCCAGTTTTAATCCATAACTGTTTGTGATCTTATACTCCACATATTAACCACTTGTGTCTTTATTTCAAAACTCCTATTCTTACTTCGATTTAAGCTCCAACCTGGACGAAACTTAGCATATAAATCTACGCCCATACTGTTCGATTCCTTTATTATTCAAGGGATCATAACTTGCACCTGATTCGGTCAAGGGCCTGCCAAGTGACTTGCTTACATTGTTGATATTTTCCAATCACTTGACTATGATCATAACGTTGACGTTAAGTATGCATGTCCCGACTTGCAGTTTTCTGAACTTTAAGTCTGATTAAATAAAATAAAGATAGCATCTTAATACAAGTTTAAGGCCTAGTGTGAATTTGGTTGTCATCATTATAACGGATGGTACGGGTCTTTCTCGGTATAATGAATAATTCAATTAAGAAAATATTGAATTTGAAGCACATTGTGCGAAAAATAGGTGATCAGCGGATTTGACATATTTTACTTGATAATTATCTTTTTCCATTTCGCACATAGATAAAAACATCTTGCGTAAGTGTAAAGCTATGCGCAATTTGTAGTCGTGTCCACCTGTCTGTTAAACTTTCGAATGCTTTAACCTAAAACGTTTAAAGTTTGTGGGTAGATCATTATATCTTTATTATCCCATTTACAAATGTCACCCTATAAGAGTTAAGGTCAAGGTCATAACTTTAGGTCATTTTTGCTGTGGTAATTGTCTACGATCATGGTGAAAATTATGTCAAGGTCAATCCATGGTCACTGTAACAGAAATATATTTTTTTTCACTGTCTTCCATAATCTAATTACACTCCTCCCCGGATATATCGATATTTTTGGTGCGGTAAAATAGCATCGATATAAGTGGGATATCGATATAAGCAGAACAATTAACATGAGGGTCTATTAATTTGGTCCGGAAAAAAAGTATCGATATAAGCGGGATATCGATATAAGCGATATCGATATATCCGGGGAGGAGTGTACGCATTTGTACAAACTGAACCATTTGGCTGTTCTGGCGTATTTTCATTCTATCGCAGTACACACTCTTTCTTCGTGAAACTACAAGGGTGATAAATGATCATATTTTCATACCATTAATGATGATAATAAATCACATAGATCAGTGAGCGGTTAAAACATTGGCGTCAGATCAAAGGGAACTGACCGATCATTGCTGTTCATAGATCATACTTTATCAACACTTACGATGGAAATAAAACGGATCACTTTTTCTCAGTTCACATTATTTTATTTTGAAGTACCGTGTGACTTAATGCGTAATTCAGATTAATTTTCCATGTGTACATCTTGTGTGCTAAAGACGCGAATTGCATCACTAACAATGGGTCCGAACAAGATGATCGGCATAATACATTGTCGTCTATGAAGTGGCGCTTTTCCCGACTAGGACTGGGTTGTAAAAAATTCAAAATATTTTGTTCTGTGGAAAAGCATTTTCTCGAACCGTTAAAATTCCCAGCTTCATGGTTCCTCGCATTGGTCAATTTGTCAGGTTGTTTTGCTTGATCTCATTTATGTTGAAATCAGATGTTCTGCAATTTAAAGTGAGAAAGAGAAAGTCAAAAGAATGTTTAAACTGAGTTACAGACATGTATAGATTTAACATTGATCAAGTCCGTACACCAGACTCACATGACTTACTGCCGTAACTCCAGCGAATCACACAATGTTGTGATTTGCCTCCGAGCGATTTAACAAGATAAATTAATTAACGCTAAAATATTTATGACTAATCTATCAACCACAAGGATATGCATGGTATTTATACCTTTCTGCGCCAAAAATATTTTTGGTTTAGTGTTCGCAAATTAGAAAGAAAAAATGGAAAAATATCTTTAATTGATAGTCATCTGACATTGATAAGGTAAATAGATTGCGCTGGCGCGCCTCCAAAAGAAACGTTTCTACTTTTTGGCGAAATGCTGTAAATTACACAGAATAATAATGAGCTCCACTCCACTTTAAGTCTTTTGACGACATTTTTTGAACGTTGCTGCTCATTTTCATAAATCCCTCTACCTGTCCACCGACTATAATGGCGGCATGTTTTGCCTTTGATCTTCCCTTGCTGAAATTTGACATGTTGTGCCTCTTTAGGACATCTGATACCTATAATTATCCCAGCACCAATGGGAAGGATCCTAACAAGCGAAAGTCACAATTATAGACTTTTAGCAAAGTGTTGAAATTATTATTACAAAGTTGGTGGAACACAAGTAATGGGCATGTTGGTATTTGAGTGTAATTTTTTCACGACCTTTAATGGCTTAAAATACCTTCTTCCAACATTCCTACATCGTATTAAACCTATTTGGGGGATATATTCTTATTATCGACTTGGAAAATCCATACTTATGTGGTTTTCTCACAGGTGGTTGTTGACAATTGACTCGAAATGATAACTCTGCAACTTTGATAAAAGCAAACTCCTGGATAAAATCATTGACATTTGTCCTCTAGGGATCAATAGTTAGCTATATAACATATGGTAAACTAGTAATTTGTCAGAATTGTCGATTATAGAATGTTAATTGCTGTATTGTGGGGTTGGTACTCGCGGATTCTTTCATCTATTCTAAGGCAACCTATTGAAGTTGCCGACAAGACATTGTTCGTTGTTCGGTATTGACACAATCTATGTAACGTCTTCAAGAATCTGACTGTTGGTTTCAAATTGAAATTCAAAGTTAACAAACATTCCGCCAAAATATAAAAGATGTAAACTAAATGTTCTGTTTTGGTTACCTCCTCAAAGCAAGAATAAAATGGATTTAAAATTAAAGTGTGTCCGAGTGGTAAAATGATGGAACAGCAGTATTTGACACCATTCATGAAAAGTTATTTTTGTTCAAATAAACGTTTAAAACATACAAATTTATTAATTGAAAAGATAGTACAATGGCCTTTGCATTGGTAAATGTGGAAAATGAAAACGCTTTAACTGCAACGTCTTTATGAGAAATGATTGGAGTACACTGGTCGAAAGGTGGACACTGCATGGCATGATCCCTACACAAATTTACCAAAAAAAGAGAGAAGCAATTTTGCATCAAGGTGCAAATGACGTTTTATCTCTGCGTACAGATAACGAAATAAACTTATTGACCAAACAAAGTTCATGAGCTACAACAAAGTTTCACGTTCCAATCACGTTGTCAAAGGATAAGTTTCCTAATACATCTAGACATTACGTTGAGCGAATTAGAATGAACAAGTAATCGTAGTCTGTTCTTCTAATCTGTGCTCCAGTCTTTATGCAGGAGCATCTCCCGTAGATATTTATCTAATTTGTTAAACTTGCCACTTCAAAGCAGCTTTATTAATTCCGCATAAGGACTAATGCTTTGAAAAAATGATGCAAAATTCGTGACCATGAATGAACAATCATCAATTTTCATCCACAATAAGCCACCAGACTGAAATTAGCGAAGTATTGTCATCTTTGGCACCGTGACACTAATCCTTAAATCTCTTAATTCTGTTTAGCTTTAATTAAAGTGAAGGGAGGTAAAATTTTAATGAAAAAGCTGCATCGTGATTATAGAAGGCTCGAAATTGTACTTTATGCACATGAATTTACTATTGTTAACATACTGCTTAAAAGTTAAAGAAATTGCTTTTCAAATAATTCAAAATTTTGTAATGAATTTGTGGTTCGTTCATCAGCAGAATGCGTCAAGAACAGCATAGAAAATGAATTCAACATTGCAGACTGAAATATCAATCTAACACAAATGTGCTATGTGCACGATCAAATGTTGTAATATGAGGAGAGTCACATAATTAAGTTAAATAATTTTTAATACTTTCCCAAATAGTCATGTTATAATCGACGTCGGTTGCTTCGTATTTCTTGACCCGTAATTCGAATTAAGCATTCGCCATCATAGCTTTATGGATGTGGAGTGTGTTCGGCTCGACATCAAAGGAATCCAACTCAAGTGGTGTTTAGTTGCAGTGTTTAGCAACTGTCAAGCGTTTAAGTGGACACTGTTTTTCCATCAAATAAATAAGTAGATTTTACACGATAAGCCCTACTGTGCTAAAATGTTTTGTAATTCAAATGGCCACTGTTAGATTCGAAACGGCACATTTTATAGCCTTTGTTACAAGACTAGCACAAGTTAATATTATCATACGCATATAAGAGATATGCTTGTTCTCTTATGCGCGTATGATATTATGTACAGGCTTTGTTTCTTTTAGCCTTTGTAGTATTATATTTATTTAATCGAAAGCCATACAGAGAACTGAATTTGAAATTGAATACATTTAGCATTTATCAGTCAGTTCCTTCATCACAAACAGCTTCAAGAAGCTGGATTTCATGTATGCATTGACAGCCAAATTTGGCATCAGATGCCCATGAAGCACTCTGGATTTGAGAGAATATTGTGAACATGAATGCATTTTGCTTGTATGTTATGTTGTGCAAGTGTAACGCTGAACAAATGGTACCGGCATGTTAACAATATGTGGTCAAGATTACCACGGACGCAGGACCACATATGTACATATGAGCATAAATCTAAACAGTCCACCACTTGACCAAACAAGCAGACAGACACCTATGAACACGGGTGAAAATGTCACCTTTGAAGTTGACCGTTAGCACCCGCCCTATGAATTTCAATGTGGATTTGCGTGGATTGTAGCTCTGATGTGACACGCAGGGGTCAAACAGTGCAGAAAATCTATTTGTCAGGTGTCCAAATATGTACATTGTAAATGTGTGCTAAAAGACACCGATTTAAGGATTTGTATCCTTGAGCTTTGATGCTAAGAGTTTTGTATTTTTACATTTATAAATGGTAACTTGTGTTGGAATGTCACTGTTACCTATTTGGATAGCTTTCAGATACATTTAACAAAAGGAATTTACACAATTAACGATGAAATGCAAATACTTCTCATGTACATTGAACCATTGAACTTCCTCCCTTTAAACAATTATTGTAATTATTACATTTTTTTTTTTTGCTAATGACCCACTATGGCCTGTTAGAATTTATTGTACACATATGGTATAAAATGGAGGTCACCATTTTTTATTTGGCTTGGGTCCTGTGCTGTTTCCTGGTAACAACTGTTTTGTAAGGAGTGATGCACAGTTGTCGAATCAGGGTCATTCCAGAACAAGACATTCGTGATGTATGTCATAACCTGAAAGCAGATTTGCTGTAATCAAAATATAAATAGAAAACATTACGCAGACTAAAGGGATATCAACACATTCGCATGCCTACATATAAATAAAGTAGATACGGTAACACAATATAAATTATAAAATACGGTATATATTATTGGCAAGATAAGATTATTTTAAAGTATGGTACCCATTTTTGTTGAACTCAGTACTCACATACCATGCAACACAATATGACATAAATTTGAAAACGCACTATAATGAACTGATGAACATCGAAAGCTATTATTTCTGGAATAAGGTTATTGTGGTCCGAGAACAAAAGGATGTCATAATTATGTCTGTCTGTTGACATTCTGCTCTGATTTATGGTTATTTTACTGAGCTAATCATGTTAATTGCACTGGTAACATTTGTTTATGTACATAGAATGACAATTAATGATCAGTGGGAAATTTGGAAAAAACCGGTGACAATTTCAAGACAATAAAAGTGATCTTTTCTCATAACAATCACCTTTTCCTGGGCAACATAAAATACACATTTCGCCAACATCTCATTTCTTGTCGCTTCTTTGGTAAAACTACACTTGTAGCGGATCTAGGGGGCCTTGGAGACCTGGGCCCCTACAGCCTATGTTAACCCTTTCAGTACTGCCCATTTTGGATATTTTCTTGTCAGATTTTGAGAGAAATGACTACTTCAGAGAAAAAAATCATAAAAAAATAAGTACTGATAGCAGTATGTTTACAATGACATGTGTCTTATGTGGACATATTTCTCTTTCAAAGAGGTTGGTTTGACAGTCAGTTTCTCTGTTACAATTCTCACTAGATGGGATGATGAGTTCAATTTTTTGCGATTTTTTGAAAAAAGATGTTCCTCTTTTGCAAGTGATTGGCTTCTACAAAGTTTACATTTATTCCAGGAGGCTTCCAAAAAATATGGTGAGCTGCCATACATGTCTGCTTGTGATAGGTGATGTCTGTATGAAAAAGTAGGATGCATTCTTTGCAAAAATAAATTTGGAAAAAATTCACCCCCTAACACCAAAAAACAACAATATTTTAAGTCATGTCTCTTAAAGAGGTTTTACATTGCCACCTAGGCATGTGAGGTAGGGCAGAAATTTTATATGTGGACTACAACTTGTTATGAGCAACTGCATACCAACTCAGCAGAACTTGGTCATATGCTTCATATTTAAATTAGCCATGTGTTCCAAGGACGATACAATGTTTACAACCCCCTAGCAGCAAGGCAACTCGTATCCTAGGGGTCAAAGGTTACAAAAAGCTGCATTCGCTTCGCAGGCTTGCACAAATCTGCGGAATGACTTGAATGCACCTTGCCACTTTTGTTGTTCGCCGTTAAAAGTACTTACTCACAGCAGGTAGTTTAAAGAAAGGCGTTCAGCGGATGATTTATTGTTAGTTTACTATGAGGACTTATTGAGGCTTATGCATTTGACATTTATGGTCCACCACGGAGCATACAAAAGGGAATAGACGTGTAATAACAAGATGAATGTAGCATTTATCACTTGCTCCCATTCACCACATTTCAGCCAAATTATTTTCTGACTATAAAAACACCAGTGTTTTTCAATCATGACAGAATACAGATATATTTGATATTTACAAGGGAAACAAAATCTATGTAGGCTAAAGTGACTCAATTAAATACAAAATTATGAAATGCAATTTCAAGATTGCATTTCGGTACATTCCATCCTGCACAGTAAACTTCGTTGTTCGATTAGCTTTTTAGATTCCCACTGAATTTTTCTTCCATATCATATCCGTAAAATCAGACACTCGATGCTTTCAATCGTTCTCATAGGTAAGATCAGTAAAAGAGTTAGTGCAAGTCTAATATACTGAGCGCTTGCAAGGAAATGACTGAAAGCCTCCGTCCCTTGGAAGTTGAAGGAACCAGCAAACGCAAGCCAGGTATGCCGACTTACAGCATATACAGGAATACTCTCAACTATACCATGTAAAATTAAATTAAAACTAACATCTAGTACAAAGCAATAACAAAAGACTAGGCCTTTTCAGCATTGGACAAAACTTGGTTTTCGCCAGTCATGCTGCGTCACATAAAAAAGAACAAACATGCGTGATTTCAGTTTGTGCTGCACTGTTAGCATCACATTAATTCATAGCATGCTCATCCATGCCTTTTTAGTAATAGCCCTGAAGCCCTCAATTATTGTCCCAAAAAGGACATGCCTTGGCAAGTTAATTTGTTAGATCACAAGACTTCAATTCATTCGTACACCTCTGACCTAATCCGGATACCTCTAAAAGAAATAGGGTCAACTTGGCATGATCACATAAATTTTCATCTAAAAGGTACGGACACGAGAGGCAATCTCGCTGTTCGCCCTATCGTAAGATGTGATAAGAATAACAAAGTTTCAAAGAACACTAGGGTTTTTTTTACTTGGCGCATGTATTACAAACCATTCCGTTTTTGTCTGCCTGCAGTTTCAAACGTCGAATCGTGATTACTTACACTAAGGTTAGAAAACTCGAATTCTACATAAACTATATTTAAACTATATTTAACTCTGGACCACAATGATGAACGAACCAATTTTGTTGGAAATGACGATACATTGATAAAAGCTTCTTTTCGTTACAATTGTAGTTTGTAGTATCATTTCCCCACAGAGCGTATCGTTTTACCACATTCTGATGTGCGGCATTCCATGGGTACACGCAGAAAACAATGTTTATTGATACGATGAATAACATGTTTAATTTTAAGACACTTCTTTTTCTTAAGACAAAGATTGCTTGATGATACATATAATTGTAATTCTACCACGCCCAACTCACATTAGTTACTCCAGACCAACACATAAGGTCTAGAATAACTCACCCACCATCACTAC
>JBCAUI010393177.1:0-14468 GCA_038406195.1 Haplosyllis anthogorgicola | reverse complement strand
TCGCCGCTAAAGCTCGGGACGTTTCAAACGTCACCACTTGTATCATTATCATTTCCATGCCATGTACCCGACCCCTGAGGAGGTCAGTTTGTTAGTCGTTGAGAGCTTGCGAGCAAGCTCCGAGCAGCTATTCTCCAGGGAGGGACATAAATCCTCTAAAGTAAGCCATTTGGCAGGACCGTTGACCGACTAGGGTGACACCCGTGAATATTGACGAGTCAGGGTGCTGTCACAGCCCAACGAGGTTGAAGAGATCGGAGACAAAGCCGAGCAATTGGCAACCCCAGTAGTGAGTACTGTGACACAAACATGGCATCCCTGGGTGGGTGCCCGAAGACGTTTGCATGGTCTGGTTGAGTGGTTGAATCGACCACCACGGGCCGCAACCTGCACCATATACGCCGAAGGTCGAAAAGAGGTAGTTCATCCTTGGGTGACCTTGTAGGCTGCTGAGGTTGACGCCTAGGAGGACTCTCATAGGTAACTAGATTGAGGGTGCCTTTTGACCTCAACCAAGTGAGATAGCTGTAGTACGTTATTTTTATTTTTCACCGGCCCTAGCACCAACAAACTTCACCAGACATATTGACATCAGCCGAGAACCTAATCATGAACACGGGAGACATCAAGGAGGAGACTACCTTGACAGTTCCCGATGCCGGTGAGGAAGGGCCGGCAAAACTACTAATGAAACTACTGTGTCGGCGACCTCTGAGCTGCCGGCACTGCTCATGGAACAAGATGGAGTGGACACTGCAGCCGAGCAAGTAGCCAGTCTTCAGGTCAATCCTAGATCGACCTCTGCAGCATCAAGCCCCCGAGCATCCACCAAGCTAGGGAAGAGGGGCCCAGTTAAGGCCATGCCTTTCGGCCTAGCCACACTGCGGTTCACCCTTAGAGTCAAGATATTGGAGGTGTGTACCGATGGGGAGTACCAGCCTCCTGCCCGACATCTATGGACCAGAGCTGTGGTAGAAGACCTGCTTAGAGGAGAGATGCCCGAGATCTATGAAATGATCTTGATGGACGACTCAGTGGCCATGCTGTTCTTTGGGCAGCGGCTACTGAATGAGGGCCTGACACCTGAGGAAGCTGACTTAGTGTCTGCTCACCTCAGCCACGGTTGGAGGATATGGATTGGGCATCAGATTCAGTTGAAAGCTACACCTGTGACCTTAGTTGTAGCTTGACAACAGGTCACATGAGCCATGCACCAGGCTTGAGATCGGGAGGAAGAAAAGTGGTGGGCATTTGAGAATTCCAGCCTGATGGATGAGTACTGGCAAGCTCACTGCCGAGTCAATAAGTGGAGGTGGGAATCTGGCTCTTCTGATGACGACACACTAGTGGGGGCCGAAGCCCCCGACCTTGCAGCTGCGTGACTGGAGGAGCTAGATCGCTCGCTGCCCAGAGCCCAAGTGGATGCGACCAAGACCCGAGGATGGGAACTACCACCAGCATCCTCTGTGGTCTCTCCAAGACAACCGGGAAAAACTGTCAAGGACGGCAAAGCCTCGAAGAAGAAGACTGCCAAGGCTAAATATCATCAGGGATGACATCAGCCATCTCCTGTGAGAGATGAAGAGTCTGACTCAGGTGACTCGGTCACCTCCGATGCTTCTACAGTCAGTTGGGTGACTACCGCTAGCCGCACAAGCCATAGCTGATGACACCAGAGAAAGAGGAGTAATGGGTGGGTTGGGAAGTTGACCTTTAACAACTTGGAGCCTGACAGTAGCCCAGAGGAGTACTTGATGTGGAGAGGGTCAATTACGTACTATCTCAGGAATGGATACAGGGAATCTGTCATCGCCTCAGTGGTGATGAATGCCATTACCAAGCTATGAGGGGCACTGAGCCTGAGGAAGCAAACGACGGTCCTCAGTATCTTGAAGAAGCTCGACCAGAAGTTTAAAATCTCAACTGACATTGATGTGAGGATGCGCAATCTCTACAACATCCACCAACAGGAACGTCAGACTGTACAGGCCTCTGCATGCCGAGTAAGTGACATGGTCAAGGTTACCGACAAGTTCTTTCCCGACCAATGTTCGGAGGGGGAGGTCAACACCATGTGCAGAGATAGGTTCTTCAATGGTCTCTGGGATGATTTGCAGATGCTGCTGGCCTTCCTCCAAGAAACTGTCACTAACTATGGATTTGATGACCTGGTCGAGGCCAAAGCCCACATATTGCTACTTGTAAGGGCTCATCAACATCTTCTTAGATGAGCTGTGGCTAGAAGAGCAAAAGATTGGTCAGCCAAGGTGAAGTCGCCATGTGAAATGGTGGCTGAGATTGTTGAAAACTCTGGCCCATCAGCTTTAGAACCAACAGAAGCAGAAATACAAGCTATGCAAGATGACCCATTGGAGTGGGGGGAGGTTGTGTACTTGAGTTCTGAGGTAAACTTGCCCCCATTTCAAAAGACCATAGTGAGAGGTCGTGTTAAGACAACCGTCACTGAGGGACAGCTGAACATCACCACCTCAGAGTTGCTAAGGGATGATGGTCAACTGCCCCCTGGGATAAGGTTCTGGTTGATGTACTCGACATTGAAGAGGGGATCTAAGAAGGTCTCCATCATTCTAGAAAACACCACAGCAGCCAGTCAGCCCTTGTGGTCTGGGTTACCCCTGGCTCAAGTAGCCACTGGGAACCTAGTGCCCGACAAGTTCATCCTTCCTGGGGCTGTGGCTAAGCTTGACAAGGAACTGGGAGTCGAGGCACAACCAACGGCTTCCATGCTTAATGAAGAATGGCAGAAAGACAAGGTGTTGGAGAAACTCAACCTATCCCATGTCAAGGATTGGCCTCCACAGTTGGCTAAAAAGGCCCGAGCACTGATTCAGGTGTTTGCCGACATCTTCACCCTTGACTCGACTGAACTAGGTCATACAGACATGGTTCAGCATGAAATTGTGGTTGATGATGAGACCCCAATCAAAGAAAGGTTTAGACGTATTCCCCCCCACATGGTGGAAGAAGTCCATGAACACCTGAAAGTAATGCAAGAGGCCAGCGCTATTGCCCCCAGCAATAGTGCGTGGAGCAATGCCATGGTGTTGGTCTGCAAAAAGGATGGCGGGCTGTGTTTCTGCATTGATTTCCGGAAGTTGAATAGTCAAACCAAGACAGACTCATACCCACTGCTGTGTATAAAGGAGACTTTGGATAATTTCCAAGGAACAACCATCTTTTCCTGTGTCGACTTTCTTTCAGGTTTCTGGCAGGTGCCCATGGTGCCTGGGTCCCAAAAGTATACGGCCTTCACCGTTGGTAATTTGGGATTTTTTGAATGTTGCCACATGCCTTTTGGCCTTTGTAATGCCCTGGCAACCTTTCAAAGGTGTATGCAGAATGTGTTGGGTGAGCTGAACCTAAACTTCTGCCTCATCTATCTCAACGACATTATTATCTACTCATCCAGAATGGAAGACCACCTAGTCTGGCTATGAGTAATATTCAAGGGCTACATCTAAAGCCATCAAAGTGCAAGTTTATCCAGAGATTGTGTACCTCACTCATCACATCTCTAAGGAAGGTGTTTGACCTAGTGAGACTAATGTGGAAGCTATCCAGAGAGTCAGAGAGCCAACCAACTACACCAAAATAAGATCCTTCATGAACCTCATGGGACATTATTGAAGGTTCATTCCTGGGTTCTCACAGAAAGCCAAGCCACTCACAGACTACTTGAGTGGCCCTGGAGTGACTAAGAAAAATGAGACTGTAGTGCTGTCAAGAAAGGCCAAACAGGCTTTCAAGGAGTTAAAGAAGGCTTTGGTGAACCAGCCGGTTTTACAGCTTGCTTGGTTTGACTGACACTTCCTGTTGCACACTGATGCCTTGAAGATTGGCTTAGGAGCTGATCTCCAGCAGCAAGATGATGATGGGAAATGGCATCCAGTCATGTATGCTAGTCACACACTACATGACTCCGAGAAGAATTACCACTCGAGTAAACTTGAATTCTTGGTGCTGCTTTGGGTGGTCACCAAGCAGTTCAAGGAGTACCTCTCGCATGTGCTGTTTTGGGTGAAGACAGATAATAATCTGCTCACCTATGTGATGACTACCCCAAACCTCGATGCCACCAGACATCGGTGGGTAGGAGCCCTGGCAAGCTACAACTTCTCGCTAGAATATGTGAAAGACACCAAGAATGTGGCAGCTGATGTTCTAAGTTGCTTGGAAGGAGAGAGTAAGTTGACCAATGTCGAGCTGGAGAAATACCATGAGGAAGCCCAGAGAGAGACCGAAAATGGTGAGTCAAATGGCAATTTGGTGCACCTCAACATGGACGATGTAAAAGCTGTGCTAGATGGTGCTCTCATTGGTAGCACAGGAATGGCAGAGGTTGACTCTCCCCGGTCGCTCAACATGTGCACGCATGCTTCCTCCAGACTGAGAGTGACAGTCTTCGAGAACAACCCCATTGCCAAGAAAAGGGGCAATCGACCTTGGAGAAAAGTGATATGTCAATCATGATGGTCAGAATGGCCAAATATCAGCCAATCAAGCCAGTAGACTGGCAACAGGCTCAGAAGGATGATCCGATGTTGAAAAAAGTGGCTGGCTGGGTACTGGGCGGAAAGGTCGGGCCTTTGGCCACAGCCTTATGTGACAACTCCAAGACACCCAAGGGGCAGGCATATGAGAGACAGAGGGTGACCTGGTTTATATCAACAGTTACCTCTATGTCAGATACATGCCCAAGGGAGAGACAGACCCTGTCATGCTGTTTGTTGTTCCAAGGTCACACTGCCAAAGAGCTATTGACATGTGCCACTGCAATGCCAGACATCAAGGTCAAGATCATACACTTTCACTACTCAGAGAGAGATTCTGGTGGCTGGGTTTGACTAGGCAAACCTGCAATGCCATCAGAGGTTGTCAACACTGTATCAAGTTCAAAGCCCGGAGCGTCAAATCTCCACTCGTACCTATCCATGCAACTGCTCCCATGGAATTACTCCATGTGGATTTTACGAGCATCGAGCACCCAGTAGTGCTCAATCAGCAGCCTAAGGCTGTACCTGTATTGGTCTTTACCAACCATTTTATGAGGTTTGCTTTCACGTTCAAGACGAGTGACTACACATCCCAAACAGTGGCTGATGTGCTGTACAAGCAGGTCATTGCACTCTTCGGAGCCCCAGCCAGGCTCCTCAGTGACCAAGGGATGTGTTTCACAAGCGCGATCATCGAAGAACTCTGCAAACTGCTGGGAGTCAAGAAATGCTGTACAAGCGCCTATCACATACAGACAAATGGTCAGGTGGAAAGAATGCACTAGACGATCATGAGAATGATAGGAAAGCTGTCAGGTGACAAGAAACTCAACTGGGAGGATCACCTAGCTGAGGTCGTCCAGGCGTACAATGCCATGAGGGCCGATGTCACCACCTACAGTCCTTTTTACTTGATGTTTGGATGTCGACCACGACTCCCCCTGGATTTCTATTTCCCGACCATAAGAGGAGATCTGAAACCCAGGCGAGTACCAGAATATGTCACCACCCTCCTGGAGCATTTGAAGCTCACTTTCAAGGAAGCTTGCAGTGTGCAGGCATGGGAGGCAGAACGACAGAAAAGGTACTATGACAAAAACACAGGGTCGGCTGTGATACAGTCCGGGGATGTAGTCCTAATGCGGACGGACACATTTGTAGGCAAGCACAAGATCAAAGATAGATGGGGTGATACCCCATACATCGAGTCTCAGCTCATGGGCAGTCTCCCAGTGTACAGAATTAAAGATGAGTCAGGTAGGACAAAAACGACTCATCGTAATTGCTTGCTGTTTGTCTGCTCGACTAAAGAAGAAACCGGTGATGGGGCAAATACTAGCCCAATTCCACTGGATGGACAAGTCCTAGTCCACTTTGCGACCCCTGAGATGACAAACCCCAAGGTAGACAATCCGATGTTGGATGGAGAAAGTCAGCCACATGAGCGACGTGGGCAGGCTCTGGCTCCTGAGCTACCCAGAGCAGTACCTTGGGCATAGATCTACGGGCAGTACAGGCCTGTACCATGGGTGAAAGGTGAAGCACCCGAGACTAAGATGGAGCCTGTCTCCCCAGACCCAGTGCCCGACTGCAGTGATGCTGATAAGTCCACTGTGATCTTGGGCGACATGGCTGAAGGAGACATCAACTAGAACATCGAAACCCATTTAAAGGGATACACTGGAAATGCTGGCCTCAGGGATAGGGGCAAACTTGAACTGTAGTTCGAGATCGACCATATCCTGATGAGAGAAACTCCCTGCCTATTTGAGTATGGATAGTCACCTACTGCCCGATGCTAAACCCGAAACCAGCATGATCAGTGCCCGGTGGCACTGAACTTCAGTGGGGGAAAGGGCCACGGTGGGCAGACATGCAAGCCTGCCCGGACAACAGGAGAGTTGGGTACCATAATCAAACTTTCGGCACTGGTGAGAGCTTGTGAGCCTCATACCCTACTTCCCATCCCCACAACGCCATGGAGAGCATGTCTCTCTAGGTCACATGCATGTTGTACCTGGAGTACGAACCATGTATTTGTACATAATTGTGTACATAATCGCGTTACTTCAATTTGCTATTTGCTATTGTTATTATGTTTATCTACTTATGCTACCGAGCATAGCTGGATTCGATCTACATTACGAGCGAGAGTGACAAAGACCCAACATGTGAGCTACAATAAAAATAACAGTTTATTGTATCGAAAACGATTACAAGTAAATGACTTGAGTAAAGTATTTGGTCTATGATCTGAATACTGGACATCCATAGTCAACTAAAATCATGTAAATTGTCCATATAAAAGTTAGGAAGTCTTTGACTCCCATAAAACACCTTAGAGCTAGAAAAATATGAGTCATGCGAGTATCTAGAGGGTGGCTTAAGGCCGCCATGATCATTCTACAAACACTAAATGATTAAGAACACTTGTGGTATAGTCTGCATAGTCCGATTATTACTGGGCAAGCAGTAATCACCCTCACGAGAACTCAGGGACCTTAGGTCGCCTGCCGTGATATGCAGCTGGTTTCAGGAGTTTGGTCACTGACCTCTGGGTGAACCTTCTTGAGGTGCTGCCTGATGTTTAAAGGACTTTGCCAGGAGGGAACGAGATCACTCCCATGCTCGTCGTGTGGCTTCTTCTTACAATGACCACATATTAACACGTACCGGTAGTGCTCGGCAAGGATGTGGGCTGCAAATGTCTCCACATTGGAGTTCATGTAGCTGCAGTAGGGGCAAAAGCAATGTCACATCCCTGTACTGGTAATGTTGTGTGAAGACAGGGTGGTCGAGTTATGGGGAGGCATCAACAACACATCGAATGTTGTATCCCAGTTGCAGGTGACTATGTAAGCCAGATACTGTGTGGGATAGGCACTGTCCTCCTTCTTCCTTCTTATCATTTTGCCTGGCTTTGTCCCAGCGGCTTGGACCTTGGTATAGGGTTGGTTAGTACTCTTGATCCATTTCAGCCAGTTGGCCTCTGTTGGTGTCAAAGTGCGAACCTTGGACTGATGTCTGAGGGCATAGGTACCCCAAAGTTCAGCACTCATGACGGTTGTTATCTTGCTATCTGACCAACTGGATTCTTCCCGTAGCTTGTTGCGAAGGAAGATAGCCTCCTTATCATCTTCTGCCACGACTTTGGCCATTGCAAAGTTGCTGTGGCCACAGCCTTGGCTTTGACAGACTCAGGAGCTCACTTCTTCAGCTTTTTCTTCGATTCGTCAGATATGTCATCATCCCCCTGGATCTGGCATTTCTTCTTTTCCTTCTTAATGCTCCAGGCAGCATTGCCGTCAGTTTCACTGTCATCTGGGGGCACGCCAGGGTCCTCGGCTAGATCCTCTTCATCATCAAAAGGATCAACACTGTCATCATCCTCATCATCTTCCTCTTGGTGGGACGTTGAGCGTACAACTTGCTGGGCTCCGGGAAAGTCCTCTTTCTCCACGATATCAGACCTGGTCTTCTTTACTCTGACCGGGAGACTATGACTTGGTGGGCTTGTGGCCCCACATTTCCCAGGACTAGCTGGTGCACTACCCAAGGGGCTGGGTGTTTCTCCCGAAAGCCGTTTGAGCCATCCACCATAAGCCGATGAGGTCAGTGTGTTAGGTGTGAAGGATGGAGAGTAACTCATAGCCAGGTATGGGATCAGTCACGTACCTGAACCAGTTGTAGTTGCTACGGTCCTAGGACGGATGAACTGGAAGGGATCTGTCTGTGGTGTGGCATTGGAGGTAGTCAGCACTAGACCTGCTGGACTGGAAGTCATGGCTGGTGGCATCTCTTTGGGGTTGACGCATTTGTCAGCCATGTCCTGTGTGGGAGTAGGAGCGACGTTCCACCTAATCAACAACTCACCGAGTGGTCGTCCAAAGGTCATCCTGTCCCCATATGAGTGGTGCACACCAGGTACTGACCTCATGGTCCCCGGTGGGTACATGATAGTCAAAGGGAGTGGTTTAAAGTCCAACCCACAGGCAATCAGGTCTTGGGCAAGCTCACCCAGGTGACCATACTTCCAGGATAAGGTTAGACCCCTTACAACCATACCCATTTGAGTCATCGTGTCATTGCACACAGCTTCTAGTAACTCTGTCCGCACTGCTACAAGTTCTGACACGTGAACACTCATGGCATCGTTAGTCACCTTCTGACCTTTCAGGTCATGATCACCGATCAGATGGATGAACTCGTCTTCTGGCATATTGGGGTTGGCAATCATCACCTCCCGCATTTTGTCAACAGTCTTTTTAGACTCTTCCTCGAAAATTGAGTTCAGGTCGAAAGTTAAGCGCAAGTCTTCCAGTCGACAGGCTTGCATCTTGAAGTCATACAACATCCTAGCTCAGTAGCCCTCCAACAGAAGGTCGCCCTCATAGATTGAGACATATTGGGAGCCAGGGTTGTCTTCCATGGGTGCCATGTATCTACAACTATCAAGCAAAAACCCATCTTGGAGACCGTAAGCATAGTTGGAGTTCTGCACCTGGCTGAGCTTATCCATGTCCAAGACGATCATGTCCTGAACACAATCACTGACAGTAATCACCTGCACAATGTTGCCCTTGGAGCCCAAGTTATCCACAGGATCTGAGTGGTAGGTTATATAGACTGGTGGGCCACTCCGAAGTTGAGAGAGATGGGTTTGGCTCACCTTAGGCATGTTCGACATGTCAAACCAGACATTGAAAGGAACCACGGCATACATGTCCTTGTTTAAGTTCATCTCTTGTGCTACAATTTGTAATAGCAGCATGGGGGGAGCTAAGCCCTCCCCAGCAGCTAGCACCACCTCCATCTCGGGTGACAAGAAGTGTGCAAGCATGGGGATAGCACTGTCATTAAACTTTCTGACTGGCCATTGGCCAGCCCGCGTGTTCCTGTCGGTGTGCACAAAAACCCCATGAGGTGGTTGACTATGCCTGTGAAGGGTGTCCAGATGAGTGAGTGCATTGACTATGGGCCACCTGGTCTGTTTAGAGAAGATGTGAATGCGCACCATGGCGTATGCGTGTCTGTGCTTGACCTTGTCAGAGAATGGTTGAATCATCGTCAGCAGCAAGGCGACGTGTGGGTCTTGGTCCCAATTGGCTGGGGGTTACTCCTTGGAGTCCTGATAGTCCCCAAATGCACCGGCGGTGATCATCTCCTGCATTGACACTTGTGACCTGACCTTGAAAGGAAGGTGAGTGAGCATTGGCAGGCCTAGTCGCATCTCCCACTCAAAACTGTTGTCATCTGTTGCCTTTGACATATCTTGCCGGAATGGTTCATTACGTGCCCAAGCCTTGAGGTGGGCAAACCTGAGGTACTCGATTCTTTTGGGCACATTCATGTCCGCAAATGAGGTTGGGCCAACGGCCTGACCCATGGTCACTAACATCAATGTAGTGTCACCAGAGGTGACTCTACACAAGATGCCTAGATGGGCAGAAGATCGACCTCAACGCACTTGGGGAAAGAGATATCTTGGTGGACATGACATTCTGGCAGGACACCTGATGAAGATGTGTGCCTGGGTCCATGACCAAGAGAGCCACATAGTGTTACTGCACGATTTGCTTGCCTTTGGCAAAAATTGTTGCATGTACAACTATGCACATAGGAAGACATGGAAGTTCTTCAACAAGCTCATGGGGAATCAAGCCAAAGTGCTGGCAAACGACCCCTGATGACATCAGAAGAAACTGGCTCTGTTTGGCCAGCATGTTTGAGATATTTGGTCTACTAAGCAACTGGTCATGAATGCACTCTGGAAACAATGGCAGTCCACCATTAACAATGCCCAGTGATGTGTTGTGGTCTGATGCACCTTCACCGATGTCATTGGTGGTAACTACCATGCAGGATACATTGCTGACATCAGTGATGCAGGCCCTATACTGCTTTTAGCTGCAGAACAGAACCTTAGAAGTCATCTAGAAGTTTGGGCAGCCGAGGCTTATGAGATCATGAAGAGGGCTAGTGACCTGGTCAAAGGTGGCATGGTAGAGGCTGGGGAGTCAGCCCGCTTCCCTCCACTCAGTTTCATTTCTTACCAGAACAGGGTCAACCCGGCTGCCAAGATGAGAGAAGATGAGTACGGTCCTTACCTCTCCCGTGGGCACACTCCTGCCTTCCCGCCTGATGTCCTGCAATGTATGTCCGAAGCCTTGGCAGAAAGGGGGCCACCGGCCTCCTCTGATGTCATTCTGACTACCAGCAGTGATGGGTTGGTCAGTGAGGCAGACTCCAAATACAACCATGAACTGATTTCAGATGATGCAGCCGAGCTTCTGACCTATCCCAGATACGACATTCAATTCAGGTGCATACGCGATGCCACTCGAGTATTGATAAAAAAGTTACATGACATTCCTGAACATGACCTCCCTGTGACCTCTCTGATACTCCATGCTATCAAAGATCTTTTGGGTCACCTTCGATGAGAGTATGATCATGTGAACCCTGCACAACAGAGGGACACCTTTCAAACAGTGGTGCAGGTACATCCTCGGAGCAGCCCGAGGTTGTATGGTTGCAACATGGCCACCCACCTTGGACCTGATCCAGACCTGCAACAGTCACCAAATGCCACTGCCGAATCCTTGGACAGGCAGAACAATAGATGAGTTGCGTTCAAGGACAAACAGCCTGGCACTCCCGCTGTCCCGAGTTCCGTACACATTCCACCATACTTGAGTATACAAATGAGATCAACCATCCAGGAACCTGAACAGACTATCCCAAAGCTGATCAACTATGGAGAGCAAAACAAGACTACATGAAAGGCCACAGAACCTAAGTACTACTTTGCCAGTACTGACATCAGATATTGCGATGTGCCACCTGTAGAGGGTGCCACCCTGGCACCAACCTGTGGAGGCTGGCCATCACAGTCAAACACCAAGAAATTACTTTCCAGACAAGGAGAGTTAGACAAAAACTGCCAGTCTACGCAACATCATCGATCTGCCAGTAGGGGGTGACCTTGCTCCAAGCATGAGGAATGTGAGCATGACCATTGATCTGCCAGTAGGGGGCAACCTCACTCCAAGCCTGAGGAATGTGAGCATGACCGTCGTAGGTGCTCATGTGACCTGCAAAGTCTCATGGCCCCAACGGTGTCCAGATTAGACCTTCCAGATTCTCGAGCAGAGCCCCTGAGATATTTCCAAGAATCGTGTCCATACAGGCTCGAGAACATCAGCGATGAAGGCAGTAAGGACTGGTGTGGGACTCTTTCTTTCATGTATCCTAACGTCCGCAACATAGTTGCCAAAAGAATGAAGTACACATTTGACTTCTTTGAGCAGGCAAGGATCGATCATGACTGTACTTCCCTCTTCAGGATCCCAGAGCCCAACGCTCTAAGGATCAGTGAATTCTTGTCACCCCAATTCCACGACCCTGCTTGAAAGGACGAAGTCGCTCAGGACAAGCCTGAGGACACAGCAAAGGCATGGTTGTATGCCTATGGTGGGGCTCTGCTCTACCAGGCAGCAAGGGTTGGTATGTTCGATGCTAGTTAATATGAGTTGTTGGGCAATGCCGAAAAGAACCTGCCCAAGTCCGTGAAGGAGCTGTGTCACAGCACTAGACACATCCACAACCTTGGTTACGGTGGATTCTACACTGCCTTCTGTAACTGACAGGAGAATGCTCCCGACCCCTTCTGTAACTGACAGAAGAATGCTCCCGACCCCTGTCCTTTGGACGGAGAGGTGGCCGAGCTGTCTCAGCTCCTGTTCAGGGAATTCCACATTAATACCTGTCGAGAATAGGTTGAGGTGACATCATCAAAACTTATATGGAGGGCACTCGACCTCCCCAACCTGGACAACTCGCTGCTGAGAAAACAACTACTACTGGTGATGTTGAGAGACCGGGCAAGGTTACCAGTCTGCCAAAGCCTTGGTGGGAAACATCACTACTGACACCTTCGCCAATGTAGATACAGAAATAGGTGCCGTGGGAGGGATAAATGAGGAATTACTGGGGGTCGGTGAGGAACTTCTTGATCCAATAAAGCAGATGTACCAAATGGACATGAGCAGTCAGGAGGTCGAACAGTTGCCCAGGGGCCTTACCCCGGTTGCACCCCATATTGTGGACTCTGATATGCCCGCACTCATGGACATGTTCGAGAAACATGCTGACAATGCATGGAGGCATGGCTCTCTGGCTGACTTGCCAGCAGAATCTGCCTGGATAGAGATGGATGTCAAACTGACACTCAAGAGTGCTGCAGCTGTGCTTTTCTGGGATAAGATGTCTTCGATAGTGCCTCAGTTCACTCAAGACATCGCTGACATCATGCGTACATCAGCAATACCCCCTCCACCCGGTCTGGGCGGTGCATGGGCCACTGGCTCTAACCCCTAACTCCCATCTGAAGTTGCCACCATGGACATTTCCGTATCCCAGTTGTCCACCGCACCAATGGATGCCGAATCTACTTATTCTGACTTTACCATCCTGGATGAGAATATATTGATGAATTCTCTTTTGGGGGCCTCTACGGTTTCTAGGGGTCCTGAAGGCAGCTATGTGGTGATCGAGTCTAGCAGGCTTTTGGCCTCATCATTGGCTCAGTACCCATCCTGCAAGAGGAAGAAAGGCAAGCAGTTTGATGCCTCCAGCCCAGCAATCAAGAGACTCATTAGTGGATCTCTAGAGGGGCTGCATACTGACCACTACGAGTGATACCCTCAAGACTGTCAGGCTGAATGGTTGTAATCAACTACCCACCCTTACCTGATGTCTAGAAGATAGAAAACGACTACTCTCCGATATCATTCATTTGTATTCATATTGCTTGTGTTGAAATAGTCGCATTTAAAGTATAGTCTTTAAGAGTATTGTATTCTGTGTAAGGTCTTTATGACCATTGCTTTTAAGGTCTCCATGACCAAAAGTTTATTCAGATATTCTTAAGTCGGCTCTCAGTTGGACATACCCATGTAACCGCGTGATTTTGAAACTTGTTCACCGAGTATTATTGCATCCAGGTATATTTATCTCTGTACAAATGTTCAGTAGTTGTGTACTCAGCTACAGTCTCTAAAAGTTACTAGTTTAGATGACCATCAGTCGTGCATGCATTTTACTCTAGTTGAATTGTCATAAATCGTCTTAATTAATTTTAATAATAAAGCACGCCATGAGGTCGAGGTGAGGATCTGGGGAAGAGTGTCACACCCTGCACCTGACCATCTGGTTTGGTGGCATGTTCCCAACCTTTACGTAGCAATTGGGGGCCTTTTTTGACCTCTAGTGACTATTGGTCAGGCTCCCACTGCTCGACCTTCCATTGGGCTTCTAAGGCTGATCACTGGTCAGCTGAGGTCAGTCGCACATGCATGGGCTCTGTGATGCCATTGGAATGTTCATGCTCATGATCACATGACCCCCTCTACATCATTTAGTGTGTCCCACATTCCTTTAAAACTGGAGGTCAATTGGACCTCTGGGCAGTCTGCCTTGGTGACTCATTGGGTTAACGTCTAACCCGATCATTCAAACCCTAGGTCGCCACCTTGGCACGGGACGTTTCAATCATAATTGACCTTCATCATTATTATTTCTTACTTGTCAATCCAACGTCCATGAAGGTCAGATCTCCTTAGTCGTTGTGGGCTTTGGGTAAAGCCTGAGCAGCTATCATCACAGTGAGGGCATAAATCCTCAAAGTTAGCTAATTGGTGGGACCGTTAACCAAATAGGGTGACACCCAATTAGTCGGCTTAGTCAGGGTGCTGTCACAGCCCGACCAAGCCCAAGACAACTCGAGCAATCCGAGCTTGGCTTCATCAGTAGCAAGTACTGTGACATATATAAATGCCAGAGTCCAAACCAGTTTCTCCTTATGTCACTGGATGGCTATATTTATCCAATAATAATAGAAGAGACCAGAATAAAACCTGGAATAATAAGAACCACCAAGGGAAATGTAAACTC
>JBCAUI010393066.1:0-14470 GCA_038406195.1 Haplosyllis anthogorgicola | reverse complement strand
TCCCGTAAGTGCATCAAGAAATAGTAATACAGCAACATTCTTTCAGCTGTGCCACAAGCCCCCCGGCTTTCTTGTTTAATAGATTAAATACAGTTAACCAACAACATCATGCAGTGTTTGAGATAAAAATAATTTTTCGTAACCTTCTTGACAGATGTTGCCAAAGGAGGAGCTGTACACACCTCCAGTGAACATACGTGTGAGAGACAACCGTCAGTTCGGACGCAAACCAATGGTCGGTGTGCATGTACTCAAGTCACTGGAAGCATTCCGTTGTCAGCCGCTTGCCGTAGAAGGAGAGGATTCCAGTGTAGACATACCAAGTACATACGAATCTTTTCTGATACAGTAGATCTGTCTTGAGTGACACCCTGCCTTTTGGTGGGTGCCTTTTGCAGGACTCTGTTGTCTTACTTTTCTTTGACGACATACCTGCTATATTTGACATTCTATTTGTAAGAAATCGACTTGCTGCTGCAGTCAGGTTCTGCTGAATGTAACAAAATATTTATTGAGAACCGTCGACTCATGTATTCATAAATTACTGCTTCATATTTTAATAACTTGTTGTTTAGAACGAGCCAACAAAACAGTAATTAAATTACTTGAGTTAATACTAACAACTATTATTATTGGCAGATATGGTGGGTAATGGCGCTGGACCTGGAGGTGACACTGTTATCGATATGCCGCCTGATCAACAAGAGAAGAAATCGCTGGTATGATTTACATTTAATGTTTTTTAGTTATCATGATGTAGATTATAGCAATACAGCAGAACATGAGGGACTGTAAAGCATAAATTTTCTTCAGATTTGGTAGGAGTACCACTTTTGCAGAAGCGATGAGATGTGTAAAGGAAAAATTTATGTAAACTGTCCCTCGGCCATAAGAGCCAGCTTGTGCTTACTAAATCATGCGAAAACTAATGGTACTGAAGAAGACAAAAACAATTCCAACGTAAAACTGCCACTAACATGTGTAGAACTAATGAAACCGGTCTAGTTTCCAGATTGTGTGAACAATGAGCATGCTACAAAGGGATTGCTTGTTGCAACTTAAAGATACATAACGTTTATCTTCTTCTCCTACTAAACTTTTTGAGCCTTTTTACATGGATCCTCTTCCTAGTTGAATGATTTTCACAAAAGGAATGTGGCTGCATCTGGAACATGTTGCCCTAAACCTCAATGTAATACTGCATAGTGATTAAGTCACAGTGTGCTGGTCTATTATTAACTGTCTCATGCTTTAAAAAGCCCATTAAGCTTGTACACTCCCCACTGTATAGAAGCTAATATTTGCAGAAGCTTTTGGTGATGCATCTCCCTATTTAATATTCTTAAAAATATAACGTGATCATTAATTGTATAACGTGGCTTAGATTATAGTAACAATAATAACTTGTGTAAGTCTGTGCCTTTTAATATTCCAATCGTCGTAATCAGGTTTTGAAAGTAGTTCTCAACGGTGCAGTTGAGCAAATATTTCTCAAGATTCAGGCAACGGAAATGATGGTATTTTTGTCTTTGTGTTATTGTCTCAGATAGGGCAATATTCCGACCTGCTAGATCAAAATGTGTCTGCGTTGACCGGCTCACAGCCGCACTCACCACGAGTATGTATCCTCTTATCTCACGGTACTATTTACCCATTCTCCCTTCATCACACGAATGAGACAAGGTTCTGAAAATAATAGATAAAATCTTTGTACACTTTTGGTGCGGGATGTGGGACGAAACATCTTAGGTTAAATTTAAAATGTAAAAATGTACTTTAGTTAATAAAATGGGGAGAATATACTTAGTTCTGACGGGAGGGACTACATGTACTAGTGCATGGTAAAGTTAACACAAAGCGTGCACAACGGAATGGGTTGTTAAAGGACTGTGTAGGTTTGATTTTGGAATTTATTTGCAAAAGTTCTTAAGTGTGATAAAGATGCTGTATTTTCATGTTTGGTTACATTACACTAACGGTCCCGTTAATTTAACATTTTTTGTGTCTGTATCGCCTTAAATATCTTCTGAATTAACAACTTGTCAACCACAGAATACATGCCTATCCACATGTAAAAAACAAAACCATTTTGTTTTCAAAATTTAACTTCTTGCAGTTCGTTCCAAGATCATAAGACATGTTGCATGGTTTGCTTGGTGCGTGGTGCAAGCTTCAGAATTGCAGATTGGCCAAGTGTATAATAGACATGCATAAATAAACCAGTGTCCAACCATTTAAAATCAACGATAAAAATCATTGCAATATGCAGCACAAATATAAAAGTGACTATTTTTAATAGATTTCACTCTGTGATACTTATTTACATCCTTTCCACACATTATCACCCTTCCCTTCCCTTGCCCGTTATCTGAAATGTAAAGGAAAATTATATACTATTCTGGAGAACAAATTACAGTGGCCTGAAAGATAGTACAAAAATAGGATAAGATGTAGTATTTCTGATGTTGCTTAAATTAATTTGTCCAGCTCTGGGGCTTTTTGCATGCAAAGTATAACCACGTACATGCAGTGTAATAACTTTAAGCCTTTGCACTAATATTTTTGCACGGAATGTATTTGATAAGTGAACTAAACCTTACAAATAAAATTCATTTTTGTGCTGCTGTAGATATACTGATGTTATCAATTAACATTTTGCTTAATTAAGCTTGCTCGCGGAAAAGAACTTGGAAAACTGAAGAATATTAAAAAGCAGCTCGGAAAGTTAAAAAAGACAGATGACACAGAGGTATTACAGTGTCTTCAACCTCATGCAAAGATTTCTGTTTAGGTTTAGGGCATGGATCTATTTGTTTTATGTACAGTAGATTATGTAAGTGCATTGCCTGATGAAATAGATGATACAGTAGAAACTACCGGGGTTGGTCAGAAACAACACCGATGTTGCACTTCCTTGCTTGTCCGTCCAAAACAAATAGAAGTTGGAATGTTGTGATACATTAAAAGTATGGACAGGCAACTTTGTGATGTTACACGTACACATGCTAGATTCTGTTTGTCTGCCACTCGAAATGTTCCTTTGTGGTTACAGTAAGAGCTCTTTTTTACTACGCCTTCTAGAATTGTAAAAGAAGGTACAGTCATCCGTGAAAAAGGTGTCTTACAAAAGTGATCCTACTGTTCTTGGTCGTTTCAGTTCGATGCATTGTTTCCTTAACATCACTAGTCAACATTGTGTGTCTTCATTTTAATGCCCCCGTCGGTATGATGTTAATGTCATTAAAGACTGTACTCTCTCTAGGGTGGCAAGGCATATCTATTTCAACGTCTGCTATCTTATTTCTCATCTAGCGTATTCAAACTGCGTTGCAGAAAAGGCTAAAAACACTCAGCGCAAAGTTAAAGGAAGAGCCACAGGTTACTTTCAAATGGTGATATTGAATGGAATTTTTAGCCTTAACGTTATGTTACTTTGCCCAGACCATTAAATTTATCCCTTGATGTTCCATGTTCGAACAACAAATGTTTTAAAACTGCATTTCTGTGGAATTTTTAAAGCTGAAATTTTTTTGCAGTATCACCATCATCGCTTGCTTTGTTCATTCGATTCATTTGAGTTTGGCAGTGTTGTCAAAATAACTCCTGGCGAACAAAATGCTGTGACCGTGCACTGCAAGAAAATGACGTACAGAATGTGAAAGTTGCCTTCAGTTCTAAATGTTGAAAACCGGTTTACAGAAGAACCTGGCTTGAATGACACTTAACCCTCCCTCTATCAGAGTGACGTTGTACCAGGATGAAATTCATGCTGGACGAAATTCATTCCAAACACGAGGAGCATGTTTGGGCCATGGCTCAAACCCGATCGGGGTTTGTTTGATCCCTGGTCTCAATTATGCTCCCTGGGATCAAATTCATTCCTAATTGCAGTTTAAACTTTGAATGAAACTGAAAGTAGAATGGAAAGACAATGAAGTGTCACAGTTGGATGCACAGGAGTTAAGCTAGCTAGCGTCACAGTTAAGGGGCCCAGACAAAATACAAATTTAAGTTAAAGTTCTTTTTTTAGCTTTGCTACTTAAAATTTAAACTTCATTTCTGGCATGAATCTCATCCCAGAGGACCAATCTGAGCCTAGGACAGGTTATGCACCACATGTGTTTGAGCCATGGTTCAAACACGAGGAGTCAATCTCGTCCGGGGTCAATTTGAAACTGTTATAACGTAAACCGAAAATGTTGTTCACGACAGGTTCTATGTATGCAAAGGAGAGATTTTATAAACCATGAGGCTGGGTAGCTAACAAAAAACGATTATTTTTAGTTTAATGGGGCAAAGGATAGAAAGAAAAACGCATACTAAACAACGTATATTCTTAGCTACAGCAGTTCTTGGTTTATAAAATCCCGATGTAATAAACGCCCCTACGTTGTCTTGTGTATTGCATTACGTTATATACGTTGACTCTGTCCGTAGCTATTAGTAACCATATTGCCGTTTTCTTTTCTCCCCCGCGTGTTTCCAAATGCAGGGCAAAGATGGCAAAGGCAAATTTAAATTGGGGCTAAAATTACCCAAAGTGAATTTAGGCTTCGTTAAGGGAGAAGAGGAAGAGGAGGAAGTGGTTCGTATTGACGCGCAACTTATTATTATCCTCTGTATTTTAAGGTTTCAGGTCGTTTGCTCGAAGTCAGGGATATTTGTTATAGGTTTAAATTGCTGAATATATGTTGGTGTTGAGTTTGTTCTACTTGTGGTATTAAGTACAGACTCTGAAGATTTTGTTTTATTTCATTCGTTGTGTTATTATTGACCCGAACTATTCTGACATTTGATATTTTTATTCTGCATTTGATATTCGTTTACGTGTATACAATTAAACCTTTCTTTCGATGTAGAGGTGCAGTGTTTATTTATAAGTTAAATCGTGTACGAAAATATTCCAAAGGAATTTACTGTGCCCATTTTGATTGTCCAAAAAAAGAGGCAACGGCGAGCTTGTAGCTTCGTGCATGCTTCTGCCTACAGAAAGAACTCTCGAACGTACCTGCAACAACCTCTGAACCAGTAGTTTACCACAACCATACATTTATTTTATGTTGTATGTGTAGATGTATGCACATAAATGCTTTCTATTCAGTTATACTTTTAATATTAATGTTACAGTTCAGTTATATTTTTCTAACTGTTCATCTTGCGTGTACTTTTTTGAAATATTTATGTTGTTTGAAATTGTGATCCTGTGTTTTCACATCAAAGATAACACTCTATTCCGATTTCATAACAGACCAATTCATGTAGATACCCAACATGTAAAAATGGAAATGGTAAACGCATGTAAAGGCAAAGGAAAAGTCGATGCATGGAAAAGCTTGAGACTAACTAATTGAAGACTTAGTCACAATTAACGCCAGTAGTATAATCCATAAAGCTGGGGCTTGAACCTTACTGTAACGAATTTGCTAAACAGAGATGTAACGGAAGCTGTTTCTTTACTTTCACAGGTCGACACATCTGAAGACGACATAGATTGGTGGTCTAAGTACTACGCATCAACGGGAGAGCTGGACAAGTGTAAAATGTACTTGGAAAAGGGTTACGACAAGTTACAGGTGAATTGTCTTTTGCCACTTTATTGTGTTTCCTTAAAGTATCAGGAGATTGCATCCAGTATAGCTTTATTGGATCTGATGTAGTCACACTTTGCCGAAAGCTAGTAGCCCCTGGTGCAGCCCCCATAACGTAACATCTTGTTGCTTGTCCTATAAATTGGACAAACTTTTAAAGACGTCGGAATCATTGCTGTTCTTGTAGGTGTTTAACACAGAACTGGAGAAAGCCGTTCCAGATTTCCATGAATTCGATGACTTCTGTCACGGTTTCTCACTCTCACGCGGTAAAAATATCGAGGATGAAGAATCCAGTCAAGTTGGAGAATTCAAGGTTAGTAACGCATCAGTTGTGTTTTGTGGTTCATTACTCGGTGACAAAAATCCATGCAAATGATTATTAATAATGTAATTGTAAATAAAATAATAATAATAATAATAAAAGTAAGAGTGGGAAGAGGATATTTCAAAGTAGATTAAGGAGAATTTGCGAAAGTAACGCTAATGTGCCTGATCATATTATACACCAATGTTGGCAATATCATAGGCAAACTATTATTATCAGCGATAATTAATGCCTATTGCTAATCTGCCCAAAGCAGTAACATAAGTGTCAAATGACTTTCAGGGCACGTTCCGAGTGTATCCACTACCCGGTGACCCCAACGCTCCAATGCCGCAGCGTATGTTGGATAATCTGCCACCAAGTACTCCGGAAGAGTGCATCGTCAGAGTGTATGTTGTGCGTGCAATGGATCTGCAGCCAAACGACCCGTCTGGACTGGTACGTACCACTATACATCAAAATTAGATGGAAAATTGTTGAAAACAGCAAGGAAAACAAACTAGAAAACTAAGATAGTGTCTAATCAAGCTTTGTAGAACGTAATGATATTCGTGTTTCAGAAGCTGATGTAATGTTTGTATTTATTCACTTTCAATCAGGCTGATCCATATGTGCATATCAAACTAGGAAAACATACATCAGAAAACAAGGACAGCTATGCCCCCAACACCCTTAACCCTGCCTTTGGAAGGTAATTTTTTCGAAACTTTTTCAACAGAAACTGCTATTCAGCAGTGCTTTAATATGACATTCATCCTGTTACAGTTACTGATTAAGTGCCAATTTGTAATTGAATTTTCATTTATATCAGGTTTATAACTGTTGAATTAATTCTGTTTAATGTTCACCTTCGTTAAGGCTAATGCGGTATGAACTGAGAAAGTATCAGTAGAAAGGCGTGTGCTGTTCAGAAGGGCGAAACACTAACTTCATGTAACAGTACTCCAAATTGTCACACCTCATCAGTGATACCAATTACATCAGTGTCTGACAAAATTTTACTTGTAGGATGTTTGAGTTGAAAGCCATTATGCCGATAGACAAGGACTTGATTATCAGCATCAAGGATTATGACTTGTTAGGCACAGATGACATTATAGGTCAAACCAAAGTCGACCTGGAGAATAGATATCTGACTAAATACCGAGCCAGATGTGGTTTGCCGCTAACTTACTGCATGTGAGTGCTTGAACTTTCATGTTTTCTCGTTATCATTTCATGGAGATAAAATTAGCTCCAAAACCACTTCTACTACACGTTTTTTTTAGAACTGGACCAACTACGTGGAGAGACAGTCAGACACCTAAACAAATTCTGGAGGAATTTTGTCAACAGAAGAACTTCGTTGGACCCATCTTCAGTGGAACAAACACCGTGAAAGTGGGAAACAGAGTTTTTAACCTTGCAGACTTCGGTATGACAACGTTACAGTCATCTGCAAATTAGTACATAATAAAACTACGCTGTATCGTAGGTTTATAAAATGTCCTGTTATTTTCTCTACTGCAGAACAAGTGAAACCTACTCACCAACATTTGGGTCCTGCAGATGAAAGATTAGCACTGCATGTGTTAAATGCACTTCCACCACTGATCGGTAACCCCTTGGTACCAGAGCATGTGGAGACAAGACCCCTGTATAACCCCCTGCAACCTGGCATTGAACAGGTAATCAAACACTGGATATTTTGCTGCAGGCTACGTAGTTTAAAAAAGCGGTGTTATTCATGGGATAGTAATGTATTCAACCTAGTCGGAAATAAGAAAGAGCAATGACACAAATCTTAGAGGTGTAGCCACACTTTGGGTTTAACACTGAGACAAAGTTTAATGCAAAATTGGATATAGAACCCATTCAAGCTTTGCGTTATCAGTAATGCTAGCTTTAAAGCTTGGTGCTTTAACGCTTGGTGTGCAAGCCAGTATTTCACTGACACTGAAACTTAAGATAAAACTGAAGTCAACACTCAATGTGGCTGGGCCGTAAGTTACCCTTCATAATACGTGTTTACTTTCGTTCACCTTGTAGGGAAAACTCGTGATGTGGGTTGATCTGTTTCCGTCAAATATTGGACCCCCGGGACCTCCAGTAGATATCCAAGCCCGAGTACCGAAGAAGTAAGATCCTTAACCTTCACAAATAAGAGATTAATAATTGCCTATTAAAAAGCAATGGGCAGTACTGAATACTTTCAGACTTATACACATTCAAGTGTTTTAATGCATCCTTCTCCGTGAATTTCAATCGATGAAAACTCTCTAACACCTGTTACCTTCTACAGGTATCAACTACGTATTGTGGTATGGAATACAAAGGATGTTATCCTTGAGGAGGAATCCATCACAGGCGAAAAGATGAGTGATATCTATGTGAAGGGATGGATACAAGGTATCGATGAGCAACAAGAGACTGATGTACATTACAGGTAAGCTGAAGTTATACAGCACTTCCATACATTCACACAGGTAACTACACTTGTCTCCATGTAATTAGATTTCAGTTTCAGCGATATTCCCGAATAATTTAATCGAAGTTGCTGTCTGTATTAATGGCTATGTTAATTAGCCCAATATTCAAGACTGCTTTTACTTCGATCCGCAATTCTGCTTAATTAATGTCGAATCATCCGAGAAGTTTGCCAAAAGTGGCTTTAGTACTAGAGTGATCCACGTGTGTGTGTGTGTAAGGAGTAGTGAACAATTCATCTTTGAGTAATAAACTCCTTTTTGCCATATTTTATCACCTAGATCATTGGATGGAGAGGGCAACTTTAACTGGAGATTTGTCTTCCCGTTTGCGTATCTACCAGCGGAGGAGAGCCTGGTAATCAAGAGAAAGGAACATTTCTGGTCCTTGGATGAAACGGAACAACATCTACCAGCTATACTTGTTATGCAGATCTGGGACAATGATAAATTTTCTGCCGATGACTTCTTAGGTAAGATCAAATATAAAGATGCATAAAAATATATAGAGGGCATCCTCAATGGACAAAATTGCCAGGTTCGGAAACTGTGCTGTGGCTTGTTTAGTTATAAAATTTGATGTATTAGTATTCAAATTAAAAAAGGGATATACAAGACTGTAAGTTCGTTCAATGGACACTTTTATCAAAACTCCAGGAACACTTGAATTGCCCCTGAACAGAATGCCCAAACCAGCGAAGAAATCTGACAAATGCACACTGAATATGCTGCCAGACATCGAACACGGGCGATCTGATGTAAAGACTGTGTCACTGTTCGAACAGAAGAGAATACGTGGATTCTGGCCCTGCTTTAATGACGAAAAGGGAGAAAGGGAACTAACGGTAACTAGTTACACATCCATACTTTTTAATGAAATGGAAGTGAATGTACTAATCGGTTAAATATGTGGGTTTACACGTTTTATTATTGCGAATCTTATCTTCTTTCGTAGACGAATCATTATTACTTAAACTACATGCTTTCTTTCTCTGATGCAGGGTAAAATCGAAATGGAATTGGAGCTGGTAACGGAGAAGGAAGCAGAAGAAAAACCTGCAGGATTTGGCCAAGAAGAACCTAACCAATACCCTCATCTAGATCCACCTAAGTAAGTATTGCATAAATATTTTTATTTGCAGTATATCAAGTTCGATTAAATAAAACTCTACTTCATTATTTCAATTGCAAAAGTTTTACTGTAGATTTACATGTAACCGCATGTGTTTATTTTAGGCGTCCAGAGACGTCATTCCTGTGGTTTACCTCACCATTGAAGACCCTCAAGTACATCATCTGGCGCAACTACAAGTGGATCTTCATCATAGGAATCATTGTCATACTGCTCATCATCTTCGTTGTACTCTTCATATATGCCATACCCGTAAGTTGTTCAGCAAGTTCTCCGTGCCGTTATGTAAAAACACTGTTCAAAACAGACCATTCATTAGTGCAGCTATACTTAAGAATGTCCTTTTGATGTTTAAATAATAATGACATGTCTGATGTATTACAGGGAACCGCGGTTAAGAAGATGTTTGGAGCCTAAAGAGAACAAAAGTCGGTAAGAATTCAAGCATTTTAATTCTTCTACTTTATACACTATTGCCAACCATAAAAGTAGGTTGCATTGCTAACAATTTATTGTGCCAGGTGACTATTATTACATGTGAAAATTTTCATAAATTTATACTTTTCTGTGATTTCAGCCGAGTGAGTGTGCCCGGATGGGCTGTCTTCCATGAATAGCTTTACGAATATACCAAACGCCGACGGCATTATATTTACACTGTATACCAAAATATATACACAACAGTCTGTCAGTAGATGATGCTTTTCTGTACTTTAGCGACGAGTAGTTACCAAAAATCAAAAGACATATTTAGCTTAATATCTTTAAAATGTATAGCGTATAGTACATCTTTAGTACATACAATCTTGTTATTTTTTACATAAATCTGTGATTAATGGTGTACAATGTTTTTGTATGTCATGTAAAATGGTAGGCTGTTTAGAAATTGAAGGAGTATCTTCGAGTGAAATTGGAATTGATGATGTTTAATATTTTCTTGATAGATGTGATAAAATGAAAAATACGTCTGCAATTCCTAGACATGCCATGCCATTTCGTTAGTCTTCAACCACCCAAAAGTTATTTTGTTGCTTATCAAGTTATACATCGTTGCGTTCTGTTTTTTCCTCGTATATATAAATATGTATTTTTATTAGCTGTTAGTCTATAAGATATGTATCGATTTGTTGTGACTTCTTTAAACCCAAGATATTGAAATCATTATTTGCTGTGTTACTAGTTAGTGTTTGATATTTGTACCTTTTAGTTGTAGAGAACTTTGATTGCCAAACAATTTACTGTCAGATACCGGTCAAAAGTCAACATGTATATCGTCCAAAATTTTATAAATTTTAACACTAAGTTTAGGTTATTTTCTTTCAGTGAAATACATTTTGAAATGCTCAAATGTTCATTAATGTTTGTAGATGGCCTAATATAGTTCACTTGTTTAACTCCAACAGATTATGCCAAAGTATAAAGTTATCGTTATGTGGTAATAGATTTAACTTTTCCTAACTAATGAGGTTTATATCTATTTAAATCGAAAGGGTAGATTATACGCTAATTTATCTTAAACAAGTAGTTTTTGAAGGGTATGTGATTGATAAGGTTTTTCTATATGTTAGACTGATTAGACTTTGAGGTAATATCCTCGATATACGTACATACTAACCAAACAACATATACACACAATGTAATGTAGAACTAAAAATACCACAATTGAAAAGGTTTCTGTCAGGGTTATTATAATTCTGTAAATAACTAGTACACTGTTCTCTCCATTGTTATGGTACATTATATGTGGTCACAAATCAATTTCACAACTAATAGTGTAATCTCACTACATATGAAATAATAATGCAACGTAGAACAACAGTCCTTTAAATTAAGGTGTATTAGCAATGAGCGCGCTGTTAATATTTTGCATTGGAGATCTAGTGGGAGTTCTGTAGGTTGTAGCCGAATGGATAAAGAATTACAGAATGCTTACTCAACCTATATTTAGTACAGGCATAATGACATACACATTGTTAGAATTGAATGAAGTATGGTGAAAACATGCACAAATTTCATACCGGTCTATATACTAAGTGTTTAAACAGTTTAAATTCAGCACGTTCTAAGCACAACAAAATCGGGTCTTCCATTTGGGATTATATATTGTGTGCGTACTTTGAGAGCCGGATATGTATTGTTTCAGAACTAGTCTTGTCAGAAATTTGAAAGTAAGTTTCGGATGTATACTTGAAAAGTAGTTGCATACATAGCGGCATTCAATGGTTAAAAGCTTCATGCAAACTTAAAATTATTTTCCGAAATAATACAGTTGGAAAGTGGAATCAGTGTTCCTGAAATTAGCAATAAACAAATGCATTATTATCAAAATGTATTATGGTTTATTTTGTGTAGTTCTGCTACAACTCGTTTAGGAATGGTTTTTTTATATATAATTAGGAAGTCCTCTTCCACCCCCCCCCCCAAAAAAGGAAAGAAAACGTTTAATTACACAACATTTATCTAATATTATTACGAAATAAGCAACTACTTGAAATCGGACCAGTTCACCTATGAACCTCTTAATTTGTATAATACTCGAGGTCTTCTTTCAATTCGCAGGTATTTCGACATATTTTGGCTAATGACTACGACTAAATTTTTAGTAGTTAGTATGGCCGAAATTTATTTTTAGCTTGAAAAATATACATAGTATCCTTTTTAATCATTCGTCTCAGAATCATTTCCCTTGTACCTTCTCTTCTTTTGTTCACTTCTTGTGATTAATATGTACGTAATAATTCCTAGCACCATTGAAACCACCTGGAAATACCAAGTAACAACGTGTGACGCTTTTGTGAAGCAAATGTTGCGTGTCGCCCAAAAGAGGTCCCCCTGTACATATATTCAAAACGCAGACATCTTACGCTGTGTCGTCATAAGCGGATGAAATCATTGGTATCGAATGGTGTGAAAGGCGAAAGTGACATTACCATAAATATCGATGGAATTCCGTGTGTGCGAAACCGCAGAGCATTGTTGTCATAGTAAAGACACTCTCCTGTTACTCCACATGTTTCTTGCCAAATTCTGCAGGCCGAGTCGACGAGTAACCCAAATAGTATGGGTCCAGGAACAAAACCTAATACAAATTAGCAAGTCCATCGCACATTCCCATTCTACGAGCTGAATTTTCTTTACGATTCAACAAATTAAAGAATTGAGTGAACATGTCAACCTTTAAAGTATGAACAATTGACACCAGAATATATACTTACCAAACAAGTTATTCATGAACGATACGAATGCAAGCGCAAAAGACTTTTGGTCTTCTCCAACTGATCTGTTTATATGATGAAATTATTATTAATAAACAGCTAAATCTTAACAGATATTTTGTCCAGATTCATTTAAACGTAAGACATCATTGCAATCATGGATCTGAAAATAGTTATTAATTTTACAAAATGACAATGCAACTGTAAGTCTCATTCCACTGAAATTGTAACCATGCAGTCAGATACGTAAGGATATCTTACCTTAAAAACATTATGACGACCGGAGTTTCAGCAGAAGATCCAATCAAGGCGGTGAAAAAGAATAGTACAATGTAGGGCCACATCAATGGACAATCCATTTCACAGTCGCCTTTTTGGACATCTCCTTTTGCACATTCGCAATCTGTGTACACCTAAACGTTATGAATTGCTTATTTATTGTTTGCACTACACTATACTGGCATTGTATACTGTAAGAAAGAAATGCAAGAAAGAAAAATGAGGCTTTGCATACGATTTCTTTCAAATTTTAATTCATCTTACATTTTCTTCCATGTTAAAATTCGCACATCCAGCATGACAGGCAGAGTAGTAACTTGTACTGTTAGCACACACAGGGTCAAAAAGAGCGTCATGAATGCAGGAGCAGTTAGAGTTACATGGGAAGATCACATTTATGCTGTAAAAGCAATAATTTAAATGGGTAAAACCAGAAGTAAAAGAAATAGGCGTAATGAAGGTTTTGAAATTCAGTTTGATTTTTCTATTATAGTACTGCATTGTTACTTTCTAGATATGATAAATTTTTCCCGGAAATATTGTTTATTGTTTGATTTATCACTGTTTTAACAAACGGAAAAATGACCGAAAATCACTTTTATCAGTTACAATGACAAATTTATTAAAATGTAACGCGACAAAAATTTAAATGGGTAAAATCAGAAGTAAAAGAAATAGGCGTAATGAAGGTTTTTCAAAATTATAAGCCAGAAAATTTTATATTATTAACTGGGAACTTTGAAAGGACTAACTTTAAGTCCATTACTAAAATTAGTACCTTTTAAGTCACCGATATTCCCTTGCCAAAAGTGCCTAATTTGAGAGGTAAGTAATTTCGATTAACCTTTAATGATGATGCAAAGAGAAAATAAATTATCAAAATAAAGAAGAAAGAAATGAAGCAATAAATGACGAAAAAATAGTAAACCTTGACTGGTCCGTAACTCCGATCATAGGAGTTTGCGGGCAGGACATAAAGGTCATTCCCAAACATAAAACCACTACAAACATGAGTATTCCGACATAAAACTTTGCCGCACCAAGTATTCCCATGCGAAATTTCTTCATAATGAATCCACCAATGATACTTCCCATTGAAGCTGAAAGTGCTGCTCCAATACCTGGTACACAATAAAATTAAAAGATAAACGATAAAAGTTGTGTTGCAGAATACAAATAATTTGTTTATTAGTAATATCCCTTCATACTGTTATAAGTTCATTTGGTGTGATGGCATGCTGAACTACAAAGTAAACTAGTTCCTTGACCGGTGTCCCGTGCTCAGCTGACATCTTCCAAATCTTACCCCCCCCCCTCTCCCGGAGAAATGAGCACGGGTTAAGGCCGTGCCATCCATCCCCCCCTAGTCAAATGAGCACACTTATTCCCCGTGCTGAAGACTCCTCCCCCCGTTCTCAAATGCCTCCCTACTGTCCTAATCACTCTTCCGCTTTTCTTTCAGG
>JBCAUI010392955.1:0-14470 GCA_038406195.1 Haplosyllis anthogorgicola | reverse complement strand
CCTGATCTATCGAAGACAGACACGTTAAAATCACCTGAAAACATTTGAAAGGAACAATCCTCGTTAGGGTTATCATCATTAAATGTGTGTATATATATATATATATATATATATATATTCATATACACCAAAATGGTATTGGGTATAGCTCCTACCTAATTTGGTGAATTGGGTAAATTAGGTGAATTTGGAAAAATGTTTGCACGGTTTTATTTTCAATCAATTTAAATAAACAAATTTTGCCAAATTTTTTTAAAAAAGATTTTATTGCCTTATAATCAAATCCATGTTAACTGCACAGAGGATAGATGGATGGTACTTTCTGTTGAGTGAGGATATCGGCAGAAGAAAACATCTGAAGGTAAAACCGCACCTGAAACAAAAAGACGTATTAACGAGTACACCAAGGCGTCAAGCAATGCGTCCCATATCAAGTCTGTACCGTGATGACACCATACCCAGCCTGCTGTCTCTTAATATACTAGAAAACAGTCACAGTGATAGTAGTTTCGTACACCAGTCTGACGAGAGTGGATTTGCTCTGGAGAGATATCAGAGTGAGACCAGCGAAATGCACATGAATGAATTCCCCAGCGAGAAAGGACAGAACACGGTAAGAACTTTACATATAGATTTCCCATTCGAAGAAGAAGTGTGTAAAACCGGATTCAACCAATACGATTGTGAAAGGATGATAATTATTGCAACTATTTTCTCCAGCAGATAAAGATCCGTCGAGGTATGGATGGAGGATTTGGATTCTCAGTATCCGGTACAGCACCTGTTTCAGTATGTTCTGTACAAACGAGTAAGCATTTACATATATATAATTCTATTCAGTCTATCTTATATTCATAAATTATATTTCAACAGTAACTTAAGTAAATAATATCACCCCCAGTTTTGCCGTTTTTGATTTAACATTTCAGACGGCCCAGCAGCTGAAGCGGGATTGAGAGAGGATGATGTTATTGAGAAAGTGAACGGAAAAGACGTGCAATTCTCGTCCGCTGATGCTGTAGCTGCTGTAATTAGGTAGAAACACATTTAAATTGTAGATATTTTACTTACATAGTAGAAATGGCAATTCCTAGATGTTATGTTAGTCAACATATACCTATTTACTTGCTGAAATCTTGAAAGTAGGAACTGTAATAATAAAGCATTACTGTGGTGTAATATAAACCTGGATTCAGTTTAGGTAGCTGTTATATGAAGTAAAAATGAAATATCTAGTTCAACTAATTTAATGCTTTAAAAAGTTATTCCAGCTGAAACAACCTTGTACTGGCCTTTATCAACTTTTTTTTGCTATCTTTCAGACAGTCATCATGTAGCATTGTTTTGGAGGTGAGAAGAAGGACGAAGCCCTGGACTGTCTGGAGACCTCCTACATTATCCGAGATACCAGAATATATCACCGCCAGATGTCCTTCACCAACACCTCTCTCGTGTGATCTAATATCTGGGATATGCTCTTTCGGAAAACCGAAAAAGAAGAAAACTAGATGAAGCAAGACGATGCTCCTTGACTGGATGAAGTATAAGTGGGAATATGAACAATGTCATGGCATAAAATGAATTATTGGTGTGCATTTTTTCAGTGGAATCAACTGAACACCAATGCTATTGTGGTATTATTTATTCAGAACTATTTTTATGTTAGAACATTTGATTGTTGCCAAACCAAATGTTACCATTTAATTGATTTCTTGTGACGATTTTTTTTATTAAAACAATATTTATTTTCATGAAATTGTTATTATACACAACTAATACAATCACGGTTTGATCTTTAGTCTTCATGAGGTTTCTATTCAACAAAATTTAAGACTGAAATGAATGATTTCACAGCTAACCAACCAGCTAATGTTCCAAGAACAATTGCTGTCTTGGTATCAACAATGTTATTGTCACTACCACTATCGCTGCCTCCTTGTGGCTTATTTCCATTTCCCCCATTCACTTCAATGCCAGTAGTTGGATCCCATTTGCCAACATCCAGTACCAGCCTATCACAAGCTCTCATTGTAACCATCACACCTTCATTGAGCTCAGTTGTTGGGATTCCTTTGACTTCTGCCTCAAGTCCCATGATTACGCTTTGTCCTAGGTATTTCCAGTCTCCTTTCATACAGGGAACATTGTTACTTACGTCCCTGAGATACGTTTGACAGGATTCAGGACAACTTTGGCCAGTAGTATCACAATCAGCATTCACTGTACCTTCCAATATACTTTCCAGTTCAGTTAGATAAAAGTCTCTAATGTTACAAGTGGACGAATCAGAGGTTGGCGTATACGATTTTTCAATACTGCATGCATCTGAAAGAAAACATTCAACACTTGACCATCGCAGTTGTGTTGAAGCTAACTAACAGAGTTATCGAAAATGCTCTCTGGCACTACTCTTCACACGTTGTGCAAGCGTATCTTTGAGATTAGTCCTTTACCAACTGCACATTAAGAGAGGGAGGGCGTTGGTCGTAAAAGTGACAAAATGTGCACAGTATGGCTTTTCCATATTTCTCACAACGGAATCAACAATGGTAAACATATTTACGGGGCAAACGATTGTTACCAAACAACGTTTACTTACCAACGTTTCCCATACTGATCCAGGCAGAAGTGTTTTGGTTTGGGTAGTAGGTGTAAATAGCGTAGCACATTTCATCCGTCGTTTCGTCTCCGTAATACGTGTGTTGTGATCGAGACGTCGAGTCAAACTCACAAACCACTCGCATCTCGTCCCCGGGTTGAAACGCAGTCGGCGGACGAAATCTTTAGAAAACGATAATTTGACAAATCTCAAAACAAATGATTTTACAATTATTTATATCATTGCCAATGTACCGAATGTGACAACACTGTTTCTGGCGTTTTTTTGTAATGTCACAATGTAAATGTCAATGTAAACAACAAAATGTAACTACGACACTACGGCGTTGGATGAATTGATGTCAGTTTTCATTAGACTGAAGACCACATAATCCTCTTGAATTTCATTCAATAGACAATTATATCTACAATTGTGAAAAACATGGAGATGGCTCAGAGATATCAGGGTATTGTTTAATACGAACTCAACGATTTCTGGACTGTCATATGCATGGTTGGTGACCTCTGCGATTGTTCGCACTTTGTTACCGTTCCTCCACTGTTCCGCTTTCGCGGATTTTCCTGCAATGAAAACAGTTGTACTTCTAAAGGCCACTTATATTTGTTTGATTAAATATATTTTGCTGACGTGCTATCGCTTATGGCGGGATCTTTAAACATAAAAAGCTTAAATGAGTTAATATCTTAAAAATGAGCTGTGATGTATTTGACTAAGTTCCATTTTATTGAGTCCTATTGTATACTTCTACTAACCTAAGAGATGCATGTGCAGATACATGTCTAGTATGTAGATAGTTTCCGAATAGAAATGTTTCGAGCATGGTTCCCCGGGCAGTGACCCTCTCCACACAACAGAAGTCTTTTGTGGCGGTATTGACAGATATGCTGGTCCCCCTGATCTTGAAAATATTAAAAGCTAGAAAATCATCAGCTTATCAGTAGTATCAGATTTCGCAAGATTATACTCATAATTTCCTCTTCTTCATTGTTGGATTTGATTAGTCTACCTCAGACAACAGTTGAGTGTATTTGGGTGGGCAGTCGCTCAAATGGTTCCAGTTTATAAATGTAATTGGTCGCAAAGACAAAGAAAAATTTGCACTATGTTTGTTGTCTAGGTATGGCACCAGCATACACGGCCTTCACCCCCCAACACACCGCTACCAGCCTAACAGTCAGCCTTGACCTTCACCTGCGGCTAAGGCCCAGGCCTATGAATATGTATTACCCAAGGGTCACGTCCTTGACTTATATTCCCCCTATATATAATAGCTCTCTGCCCACCTTCAGGCAGTGCACACTAGACCATCCTCATCCATGTATCTTAAGCAATAAACCTAGAGTCATCGTAATGCCTCGGGTTAGTGTTATCTGTACCGCGACACATAAGCATAACCCCACGACATTTGTAACAAACGAGGTTTTTCCTATTTATTTCGAGAGGCTAATTAGCCTATTATTGCGCCTAATTTTCTTGATTTATTTGCCAGAATTTCTGCCGTGTTAGGAAAAGCCCTGACTCACCAACCGTATCCGGGCATCCGTGTACAACAATGTGGTGCAGTACCTTAGAGTTACCAATGATTGGTTTCACGGCTATGACGTGATAATCTTTGTCCGAAGGAAGGTCGAAAGATTTACACATGTAAGTTGTCGATGGAGTAGGAACCGTGATGCCCTCTGGTAGTCTCTGCCTTATACTTTGAACACCTGAAAAAGATGTGGACATTTCGGGTCTTTCAGGCTAAAGTTTTTGAAATGTCACAAAACATATGTATACCGTAATCGGAAATGGCATTGTGGCGTAAATTTGTTATGGTACTGCTTTGTATTTTGATTCTGTTGTTCTATATGTAATAATGAGCAAGATTACCACTTAGTTCATTATTACCATTTTGTTCGATAGCCGGGCAGTTGAATGTCTTTTTCTTCTGACAGATTTTGATTCCAGCTGCCGCATTTAGCTGTTGGCATATTGCGCTGTCGTACGGTTCACAGATACCTTATAAGCAAAATAAATAACGGTTATTGTGCCACGCAAAATGGTCATTCAATATTTGATTCATTAATTAGGCTGATTTCTGAGTGATTAAAATTAATTCTGAATGAAGTCACTGTCACATATACAAACATGTTATAATGTATCAGCCATACCTGGATGTTTCCCAATATTTCCAGTGGGCAGCGGTGGATTGTTATTCCCTGGTCTCCACACACAATCTAGATCTCCTAGTTCCGCTCCGTTTGTCCATCCATCTCCATCTGAATCAGCCCGACACAAAGTGTCTGTCCACTCTTACAAAATAGCACAGTTTTAACAATTTCTGTTGCCTTTATGGAAGAGAAAGATCGATTCAAATTGCTACAGAATCATCTACATTGGGCAAATTACAACTACTGAGAGTAATTCCGTTAGTGTACCATCGTTCCAGATATACAGCTTTGTTTTGAGTTCCTGTGTTTGTGTCTGTTTAGTCTTTTTCAAATATTTATCTTTCAGTGGCTGAGAGTAACTGAAGCGAGTGCGTATATATCATGCTTTTTTATCTTACCTTATTAGCCTTAAGGAAATCTCTTCCGAATGGATTCTATACTCCACCCCCGAAGATATTGGTGTGACCAACACCGTCCCATATTTGATTTTCCACACATGGGTCTTGTACACGGGCTCCATTAGGTATTAATGACTGGTAAATCTCTAATGCCAGAACTCCAGGGAGTAATCTGTAAAGAATGCATACTTCAATTGCTATCTGTGAACAAAGAATAATAAAACTAGATGATATGCAGATTCACTCATCAATGCCATTCTTTTAAAATAATTATATCTAGCAATGTTCAAGTGATCTTTTGAAATGGGAACCAAAACGTGGTCTGCACTATTCGGAAATATTTATTCAGTGAGATTTACTCAGTTTTGTTTCAAGGAAATTTGCGCAATGCTTGTGTTCACGTGAAAAAAAACCATAAGTTCTCATTGTCTTAAAAATAAACCAATCATGCAAGAAAGTTGTGATTATATATTTTAATATTTTTACTTTATCCAAACAATTATGTAATGTAATTGATACAGTGTCATTGTACATCAATTATCCATAGAATTATTATAGAATTATTGCAATCGCAAACGTTTATCGCTAGCTGTTTGTTGGTCGCAAGTATCCAAGAAAAAATACACTTACCCTGTTACCGATGGCAGACATCTTTTACAAGTTCGATTGTTACTTTAAAATTAGTGGTGTGCATTGCACTCCTAAATTTACCGAAAAAATGCATCAGATAGCAAAATAAGACGTAAATAGGGTTGCTCAAACACAACGTGTTTACCCTGTGTGCCGATATTTACCCATAAACACTTTAAATACTGTGTCATGACTACAGATACGTTCTTTAAATGCAAGCAAATAAATATAAGTTTAACAAGTAAAAAGCTATTTGTTAGGATAAAATTAGATAACTTTATGGACACGAAAGAAATGTTGTAGTCACAATATTCATTTTTATGGAAAGGTTTACAGAGCTTGATCCTTAGCCATAAATTTTCATCCGTAACGGGTCAGTACAAGCGATCGATTGTGCGAATGAAAGGTACATTTAATTTCGATTTTGCGGAATTTCCTAAAACCTACATAAACAGTGAATTAGTCACGTAATAATGATTACGATCAACTGCTTCACTGATTGATGAATACTTGTATCAGAAATCCAATTTATATAAATTTTCCGTATTCTAGATTTCAGAACAATAGAATTCCATGTGTTAATAACACACAGAAAAATTCAGCGTGAAATTCTTTTTTGCAAATTGTGTATAGTCTTCTCCACTGGTTTTTACTGTTGAAAGAGATCAATTAGAAATACCGTATTCCCTCTAAATATGGCACCCCCTCTAATTATGGCACCCCTTTTCTCTAAAATAATTAAATTAATCCTTGATGACTTTCATAAAAATGAATTTCTCCACCATGGGAGATGTTTTAAGTGTTGATCCACATTAAATTAAGGCATACAAGTTGACAAAAACAAAGTGAAAACAGATGTAGGTGCCACCAAACTTTGGTATTTCTAGATTTTTAATTAAGATCTACAGCAAACAATCATTTAAAACTTAGACACGAGGGATTCCTTTTCGTCAGGGACAGCACTTTCTGTTAGCAACAAATAGAGCTAAATATGCCACACAACTAAACACTGCAATCATGGCAAGAACAACCAAAACACTGACAAAAATCACTTCTGCGTCCGTAAAATGCACTGTTGCCGTGCCGCCATTATTATCAGGATATCGGGTAGTAGATCTGGTACTGCTGATTTCCGTATGATCCGTAATTTTGTCTGCCGTACAGGTTTTCGCTGGACATGCAAACCTGAAAATTGTACAACTCGACAGATGGACTAATACCAGATATTCTTTTTGTACGCTTTGCTGTATACTGAACACTATTGTCCCCTGAATTTCAATGTTGCCAAATGCAATGATTTCATCAGGTATTGTATGACGGCCTGGAATTTTTTTGTTATATTGTTCTCCAAATCCGCAGTTTATTTTGAGATACTCAAAATCATACGTCACATTTTGAAAGGTGGAATAAAGATCTTACTTTGTTGTGAGACTGAAGGTGTATGGATTTTCTCCCTCGTGGTGAAACAGACCTGTCTATTTCTTATCGCAAATCAATCTAACATAACCACGTCTGCATGACAAAAGGAGGTTGTAATGGAAATATGTTCAAGAAAAGTGGCTTGTTCTCAAACGTTTAATATACTTGGTTGTAAGACAGCTTAATTAAGTTAAATTTACTTATTAATGTTTCTTACTAAGGAGATACACATCTTTAGATTATCAAACTACTGTAGATTTCTGAACTCAACTAATAGGCTGCACTTGCATACATATTTCTGGTATTTTGAATGATGGAACACATTAATGACAAAGGTGATGACAAAAAAGGTAATACCTTCGTACCCCGTCAACTGATAGCGCTGACATATTTATTGTCACAAAACCATATTGCACAGTCCACTGAAGTCCTTCTGGCCCATCCACAGGATATGTGACATTGTCGGTCTCCATGGCATTCTGTGATCCACCACAGTATAGATATATGAGTATTTTATTGTTATGCAAAAAAGTATGTCTAAGTGTCATTTGAACTGGGGAACTTACCCGTTGAGTAAACTTTGCACTTATCAAAGTTAATCACCATGGAAGGTGTATGGCTATTATTTAGTCTATTGGCTCAAAATCACATAAATAACTACACTTTGAAGTGGCTACGTCAGAAAACCTTGAATTTGCAAAATTAAAACGTTTGACAATCACCTGACACAGAAGTACGTCCTGACAATCGTAACGAATAAATGTTGTACATGGGTTGTATGTAAAGTAATAGGGACGAAGGACTCCAACCGGTAAGGTAGTATATCTCTGTAAAGCAAGCATTGCTCATCATGTGATTCATTTTAGGAACAACAGAATTTCACGCTGTGCTTCTCATTCGAACAAAAATAATAAGGATTTCTAGTCTTTCCAAAATGAAGAGGTTTGAAGGATAGGATAACTGCAGCTGAAATTGCTATTAATTACAGAACGATTGGAAAACAATGAATTCCACTGGCATTTTTGTTTTTGCTTTTTTCTTTGGAGTGTCGAAACGCCGCACTTCATCCAGAATGCTATTAAAGACCAAATTATACTCTTTATAACAGTTACTAGACGAATATACTTATTATGGCACACGTAAACTTGTTTACCTTGGCGATTCCTTTGAGTCCAATCCTGAGAGATCTACAAATCCCTGATCCGTCTAACATGTAGAAGGACCGTCCCATGATAAAATGCGCAACAACTCGTATTGTAGTAGAAATATCAGAATTACAATATAAAGTTTAACTGTTCTCTTAAATTTGTACATTTTCCTGGGTAATTAAAAAGTTGCAGATATTTCGGTCTGGATTCGGTATGAATGTGAACGTAATTCATTTTACTGTCTTATCAAATTCGCATTCGATATATCTGAGATAGCATTCTGTACTTATGTTCTAATTCCGCAAGGAATTCAATACATTTTAAGACAATGGCGGTCTAAGGAACTAAAAAGATCTGCCCTTTTAGTTTTAACAATGTGTTATGGAGCTTCGGGTTTTTATACCTCCCGCGTATGGGGAAACGCAATGGTGGTGCTCTATTGGAAATCTGGCGAGGTCGAAATTATAAAATTAGTACCTCGCGAGGCAGGATCTCCTCTCGCTCGAACCCCTTTGTGAAGGGACATCCTGCCACGCGAGGCAATAATTTTATAACTTTAGACCTCGCCAGATTTCCAATAGAGTACCACCAATGCTTTAATTCATGTCTGTCTGCGTGGTCCATGGCGTTTGAACCGATTACCTGAATCCTGAATTGACGTTCGTTTTAAACGTCTAATTACAGAGGGAAATGCCCCTGACGACTTTAATTATTGACAATCAACTAGGTCATCACAAATCGGTAACAAACCCATAAAGGTAATGGCAAAAATAATCATTCCAGCAAATTAGTGCCACATATATTGACAATGTATGTACTTGACACAAAGATAAATTCTGATCTAAGTTACTTGGCGGGGACGTTAAGCTTGTATCACCAGGTGTTGACTTGATACCTGAATACTCATGGCACCGTTAACAATTTGAAAAAGAATTTTTTGTGCCGGTGACGTGAAGTGAAAAAGATATCCCGATGTTAAGATAATAGTTTATTACTGTGAAAGAAGGACATGTACATGATATATATTAAATGAAAGTAATCTCTTGAATAACAAGTTATACACATATCGAAAATATTAATAAACACAACATTAAAGTCCACGTGATAGCTTGACTGAAGTGCTATTTTTCGAAGCAACTATCCTAACGCTTTTATATATTGCAGCCGCAAATCTTACTTTATGTTCATGCAAGTAATTCGTTCTTGTCGGATTCACCTGTCGTAATGGTAAACACCTTCATATTCTTCTGTTTGGGTGGACTTGGTTTCTTGGTGACACAAAGCAATGTACAGTACATTGCTATCACCATAACTAGGAGAAGTATAACGAAGAATGAAATTCCAGCAACAACAAGGGTTTTCTTGCTAACAACGACTTCGCTATCATCAACACACAGGCAGTCATCCAGTTTCCCATCTGGTATCGGACCAGTACTTGGTAGTGGGTGCGGCTCTGGGTTCGGGTCATCTGTTGGGTTAGGGTGAGGATGCGGGCCTTCAGTTGGACGGATCGATGGATGGTGATCAGGACGAGGGATCTCAGTTGTATTCTGACCTGGATGTCCGTCACCATCCACGGGACATGCGTACCTAAAATTATCAACAATGCATGAGATACCACAAATATGGCTTACGCAATACCTGTTTCTTTTGATTTGAATGGAAGGCATCGTCACCAAAGTACTGGTATTACTTCATATTCAAAATAAATTAGCATTTTAGAAAAAATTGTAGCTTTGCACTTTCTTTATACCATTAAGCGGATATAAAGCAAAAAAGGAGAATTTTACCTGGTGGTCAAGGTGAATAAATACTTTTCACTAGTATGGGATTTCTCAGAATGGGTAAGGCGGAATGAAGATTCAATGTGATGATTGCACACCAGTTCTACGCTTGATGTTCTGTGAAAAATATTCATATCCAGTTAATTATTATGCAAATTATTTAATCCATTTAAATCGCTAAACAACTGAGTATTAAGAAAATCGTTTAGAAAAGGAAAGCGATATACCTGAACACGTCCGACTTTGGTGAATTTCCCACGAGATTTATGAATAGACCATCGGAGTCAAGTTGTTCCCTGCGTATAATAAAAATTGTGGATTTTACTCAATAAGTAAGTAAGTGTGGGTGTGTGTATGTGTGTGTGCCTGCGTGCTTTGTGTCCCTCTCAGTACACGGAATTGGTATCAGAATTTAACAATAGCGCATCAAAAGCACAGCGTGAAATTCTCTCGTTCCTTCCTTTGTTCTCTTCGTTTCCAAAATGATACGATTTCTGTGTACTGGTCTGTCTACCATCTATACATTCGAAAATTAGTCCACTTTCACCTGGAATCTGGTGGAATATCCCAGATATCTTCTCCTGACCACTGATAACCTTGCATCCTACCGATGGAGTAGGAGACCGGCGTCGGTTCATCGTGTTTGAAGAAGGTCGATGCGACATTCATCCATCGCTCTTTGTCAAGAACAGGACCTGAATAGCTAGTCTGGCGGTGCCTGTATCCAGTACTGTGATCCGAGTTCGTCTAAAACAAGAAACACAGACGTAAATATTTACATGAATAATCACATTACGATAAAACCGTAATTATTGTGTGTAGAAGCGTAAATAAAGGAATTCTATGAGATATTTTGTTATAGCTGGTATGGTATTGTTTCGTCATGTCGTAATTTTACATTAGGGGATTAAAAGTTCTTCATTTATGTAACAACAGAAATTCAAAGTGTAAAATTCTATTTGTTACCAAGTGAAATACTACCATACCACACTATATCTTTGACACTGTAATTGGAATTTTATTACAAAGCACGGCATACTAACCTTGCAAATAAGAGCGCGATGGCAACCTGAAAGTGAGAATGGAGTACATGGATTGTAGGAATAAACTTCCTCCTCGTGCTTCAGTTCTAGTTTGAATCTACAGTAAACGACATGAATTTATTGCCATCAGTTGTGATTCGCAAATATTATAAACACTTTAAGACACTCCAAAATATTTAGTAACAATTAATCGTGAAAAGTGTTCAACAATATCCATTATAGATTTTACTTTTTTCTGAAAAACAATTTAATGTTTATGAATTACAAAACAAATTCTTTTACCGTGGTTCTCCATTTGTGGAATCAAGAGGTGACAGATCTATCAGTCCTTGATCGGTATGACACTTACAAGGTCCTGCAGGTTCAAGGCATTCCAAAGCGATTAGGGGTGAGACTACCCCAAGGAAAATAATACATGAGAAAATCATACTTTCCACTCCAGTCTCTGTCTTGATTTTGTACAAAGAGGTATATTAATGATGACTAATGTGCAAAACTCGTGTATTTTTCAGTAAATTATGTTTATCATCAATATGTGTATGATAAGGTATTGATTGATGGAGTCCCATCTGAGAAATTTCGTGTCAAATAGTGATATCTTCCAATTGATAACGGATTTTTGTTAACATGAGAAAACATAGCATAATTTGACGCAATGATAACCTTCATGGAACAGAGTCAGATCTATATAAACTAAATAATGTTTTATTTTAAAATATTTTTGCACGTCGACAAAAATCACACCAAAGAGTGTTTTAAAGTCCAAGAACAAGACGTTCAATGGTGATACGTTTAATTGAGCATGCCACCGCTTGAAATGACAATATCAAAAGTCGCATTCCAGATCATGAAATATATTAATTTGGAAACGTCTCTGAACAAATAAATTTCACGCTGTGCTAATTAGGTGTATAATAAAGCAGCGTGAAATTCTGTTGATACAAAATTGATATAATAGATTTTTAAACATAAAAAACCAGTTTCGTAAATATCAAAATCACGAATTTATATCAAAATCTAAAAATAAAAATATCAAAATCAACTAATTAAAGGAAATTGGTGCAATATGAATTTACATTGTGCTTGTCATAGCAAGAAATTTCTATTAAATGTATCCAGAATTGATAAAAGAACCCAAAGAATGACCAGGCGTTGGCTCAATCAGTCGCTTTCAAGCTTTAAACTTTTCAAAGGAATTTTCTGTACTGTAACCTACTATTAGTGCACACTTGGAAGGTCCTTTAGGTGTTGCATAATGTCAATTTAGTGGTTATTTTCTTCATTGATAAGGTATTGAATTTAGACTACATGTATATTACACATATTTTACTTCAATAAAATTCTACCAAATTTATACAGACGAATCCCAGGACTGCTAATAAGGTCAATGAGTTGTGAGCCAGTCCGCCACCAGACTGAGGTTTTCTGGCAATTGTTGCAGGATCAAAGTACATGGTATTACATGTAGCTAAGGCATTAAATGCAGTTTTGTCTTGGTACTTGGGTCTGCCAGCCGCGATATTAAGGTTATTTCCTTTCAATCGGACCATTTCTCCTGCCCAGTACATCCGATCGCCAGCGTAGCAAGGTTGCAACATTCAGAACACGTTTCGCCAGCCAGATCCGAAGCGACGCAGGTTTCCTTGATGCTTGTGATCCAGTTCTCTAAACCGGAGCCGAAAAATTCCCCCAGGTCACATCCTGGTGTCGCAATGTCGCAGTCCACCAGGCTCCCAAAGGTGAAAAAGAACATCAAATTCCTGTGAATTAGGATGGAAATTTTTAGTCCGCAATTCTGTTGCAATAAATAACTATATTGAAGAATGTCACGCTGTATTATTATGCGTCTAAATGGCACAAACTGGAGTTCCCAGATGGTACCAAATTGATGGGATGTCAATTCTTTAAAATTGTGTAACAAACACTGAACGGAGAATTTACCGCCACACAACTTTCCGAAGACCAATTTGAATAGCTTGTTTAATTATTTTACCTGTAGGGGTAATAACTAATGACTGTCACACATATTTCTCGATGTGCTTGCTCTCCAAAATATGTGTATTCCTGTCCGGGTCACCCTCAGCTCATCTCCCGGTTGAAATGTGATGGGTTCGGGAAAACTATGTGGATAAAACAAAACCTTTTTGAAATGAAAGATTATTAAGGTTAAGATGCTAAAATATGCCGTAGATCAGGCCATAACATTAATTTTTCGTCATTTTATTCGAAGTACTAAATTAATTTATTTCAACTATTATGTAAAGAGTTGCTCAATGTCAGCAGTTTACCTGACTGGTCCCTGTTCATTAACATTGAAGTTTTCCACAACAAGAACGTCCCTAATTTTCTGCCCGCCTCTCCATTGTTCTAAGACTCCCGAAGAACCTAACAGTGAATCGTCCAAAATGTTACTCTTCTGTGATATCTGTTGACTATCCAAAAAAATTTGCTCACTCAATGCAACTACCTAATGTAGTCATTTTATGTGACTACATTGAACAAAGAAATTGGTTCCATAGTGTTCTGTGTCTTCAAAAATTAGCATGATTGCCACAACCTGACAATTGCTTGCTTGTTGTTATTCCAGCCAAAGAGTCATAAAATATCAAATGGACAAGAAAACATTCGAACCTAAAAATCGCATAAAGATTGAAGCTGAGGTGATGCAGATGGGACCTTCGAGGTTCTGGGTGCACGCTTAACTCCAGGTACCACTCGCCGTGGTACTCTCACCAGGGTCCTTCGTTCGGTGGAATGGCTGCAAACAAAATAATATTTATGTCATTCAATTGATTCGAAAAGATACGTTGCTCTTTGTATTTTTACTGATAGATAATCTTAACATTTGTAGCAATGTTTTTAAAAACAGGAATTTGCAACAGTTTAGACTACAAAACTATCAAACTAATGCTTCTCGGCGATACTAGACCTTTCTATTATTCACTTGTCCAAAGAATACTCCTCCGCCAAACTCTCTCTGTTGTGGAAGCGTATAGATTATGGCTCTTGAACTATCTTTTAGTCCTGATACACCTTGTGGATTGTACATCTAAGGTATGATTTAAAAAAGTTTAAATTTCATGCATTTGCCAAATTAATCACTACCGTTCTTTGTTTAAAAGAAGACATTACAGACATTGAATACAAGGCTGGACTAGTGGGAAAAGGCTGGATGTTCTCTGTGCAGTGACTGGGGATGAAATGAATAAATTAGTCTGCAAAGTTTGCCTTTTATATGGGCACAGGCTCCAGCTGACTGGTCACACAGTCAAAGC